>JAIFZK010000005.1:19385000-19447500 GCA_027481765.1 Tenualosa thibaudeaui
GTCACTTCCTCTGTTTGAAAAAGGAGAGACAGAAGAACGTAGAAAAACAAAAGAAAGAACTACTGTGTTGTGGTGATGCTTTGGATGAGTTTACTATTGCTGAACTGTCATTTTCAACATTTCACCACGAGGTATCACTTGGTATTTCCACAGACAAGATTACAGCAAGATCATTCTTGAAATATTAGTATCATTAAGAAACTTTTAGAATTTACAGTTCTGTAGATTCAAGTTATGGGGATTCCATGAATCTATAGGCCTTAGTGTTCCTTTGTAGGTAGCCCATATATGGAGGCCTCAGTTGTATCCCCTTATCATCCCAGCACCTAGGTCCCTTTCTCTCTCCTCTCTCTCTCTCAAGCATAGGAAGAAGGGCTCGCACTGCACCATGGCCATGTTTGGTTGGCAAAAAGAAGATATAATGCCCATTTGTTATCACGCTGAGGGGGAAAAATGTGCCCTAATTGCCTCAAACGGAGACAAGGTCCCCGTGTCACGTGTAGGAATTTGCTAGCATGAAGTGGATGAGATTAAGAGCCACTTCTTTTTATACTCTCCAGTGACAACAGAGAGAGACAGGGAGAGACAGAGAGATATAGAGAAAGGTAGAGAGAGCAACCAGGGGAGGAAAGAAAGAGGGACAAAAGAGTGAGAGAGACTGAGAGAGTGATTGAGTAGTGAAGTGAAGTAAGAGAGATAGGTTGAGAAACTGAGAGAAAGGGAAGGGGAAGGGAAGCGAGTGACTGAAAAAATGGGAAGAAGAAGAAAGAAGAGTAGAGAGAGTAATGGAGAGACTAAAGTGAATGGAGAGGTGAGAGAAAGGTAGACAAGTACAGAGAGCCAGAGAGTGAAAGTGTGAGGGAGAGAAAACCAGAGAGGGGAAAAAAGAGAGAGTGATGGAGTGCAAAGTGATAGAAAGAGAGGGAGAGGGGGGGTGAGTTAAAGAGCAAAGAGAGAGAGTGAAAGAGAGAGAAGGGAAAGAAAGAGAGGGAGTGAAAGAGAGAGAGAATGAGAGAGAGAGAGGGAGTGAAAGAGAGAGAGAATGAGAGAGAGAGAGGGAGTGAAAGAGCAAAGAGATGAGGTTGGGGGTGGAGGGTGGAGGGGAGTAAGGGAGTGAGTGCAGCCAGGCATATCGCACCTTTTCCCCCCCAAATGTGGTGGCTTCCCTGCCTCAGGCTTGGGAGGCATCATTAAGAGCTCAGCGCGATAAGAGCCAAAGAAGGGGGGGGGGGGGCGGGAAATCATTTACATGCTGTTTTAAAAGGTTATCTGCCACCAGGCCCCCACGTAGTGTGTGCAGTTAAGTCCAATCATTCTCCAGACATCGATAGTGTGTTTAAGTGCCATAGAGCTCAACCATAGATGTCAGAGCAACTAGAGTGACTAGCTCTACTCCTAGTCTGATTACTACTGTGCGTGTTCTATCATTAGTGTTACTATTTCTACTCCAGACATTTGTCAATTCCTGTCCATTGCTAATACTACTATTACAACTGGAAATAGCTCTATGGATACCGAATATACAAATACAGTAACTTGTCACAAAATCTCGCTCATTTAATATTAATAGCATATATGAAAGTGATTATTATGTCAAAATTTTCCAAAGAGAGGGAATTTCAGTCAGGAGGGGAAGAGGGAAATCCCAACTGCTTGAAAGAGCACCACCGCATGAGTGGAATAAGGCCAATTATGAAAAGCCTTTGATATCTGTCCTTGGAAACTTTTCAGGGCTCAAGATTAAAGACTTTTTCCTTTACTTTAAAGCGGCCTGGAGTCACGTGACCCAAGATGACACGATCTACCATCTTAGCAGTTTATGACCTGAGCCTGGCTTCTATTATTGGCGTCATACTTTATCTCTCGAATGTAGTTCCCGCTATCTTTAGTCTGGAACTGTCACACCGCCAGATACAACATACCCCACACACATGTTCACAAAACGAGTGTCCTGAAATTCTTGTGCACTTTTACGTATTTCATTTCATTTTTTTTTTTATAAATTATACAACACTTTTTGATGTAGTTTACTTTTTTAGCACTCAGGACTGACTTACCACTCAGTCACAGTTAAAAAGATAAAGACTAACTGTTGGTTCTAATACAGCAATCAGCCCATGACTTTTATTAGCAAACATTTGCTTGTTCTACAATGTCATTTGCCTTATATCAGCTTTGCCATTGTGATACCATAGTAACGGAGAGCATACACACACACGCACGCACACACACACACACACACACACACACACACAAACACCATTGTTAGGCATCTGAAGCCCCAGGCCCTGTCTGAAACCTGTAAAGTACAACCGTCGCAAAACACTGTAGATTGAGCAAACAAACCCATGGCCAACAAGCAGGTATTTCCTCCCGAATACCTGATCTATCTCTTTTCAATTTTTCATGCCCTTTCGATCCGCAAGATCCCCTTTCATACCAGTGTGCTACGGCACAGGAGCGCTCTGATGCTGGCATGGAAATTTAGGGATTATTTTACATGCTCAGAATGAGATGCGAAAAGAAGGGTTAGGGCGCGGGAGTGGGGTGGGGGGTTAGCGTAGTGCGTGTGTGTGTTTGTGTGTGTGTGAGTGTGTGTGTGTGTGTGATGGGGGGGACCGATTTAGCAATAACACCGAAATTTGAGACCAAAGGCGAAATATTTTCGTATTAATTACCATGGCAGCGGCTAGCATTACCTCTGGCCAGCTCGCGTGGCTCAGTGATGAAAAAGGCGATCAAATAAATGAAGAAAAGGTCTGGAGCTGGAGTGTGAGAGGCAGAGGGTACAGGGGCTGGGGGGGGGCTAGGGCTGGGGGTGAGCCAACGCACGCAGGAGGGCAAAAAAGTCCATGGTGCTTACTTGACACCCAAGTGAAGTTGTCATTTAGACACAGTGCTGGTATTACAGGATCTCGCCTGACACAGAAACTGCCACAAGATGACATTTTTTGCATTCGTCTGGATGAGTAAACATTTCAGGATGGTGTGTGTGTGTTCGTATGTGTGTGGGGTGTGTGTGTGTGTTGGGGGGTGGTTGGTTGAGAGTGTGTGAGTAAGGGAGAGAGAGTGTGTATGTGACTGAGTGTGCCTAAGGGATTCTGCTCATCCTGCTCAAACACATACACATACTAACACACACTTACTTGGTAAGAACTGAAGTGTGTCTTAATAAGGCCTAGTTATGCAGTGCTGTCATTTTTTCCCTGCTTTCAAACCAAATCATTTTTCCTACCCCCCTCTCTCTCTGACCCTTTGCACCAACCTGGATGAAAGTTAATGGACCAGAATTAATCTCTACATAATGCAATTAAAGTATACATTTACTGCATTTCTCCATGTCCTTGGGGAGGACAGCCCATTTAATGGACTCTTTAAAAGAAAAAGAAAGAAGTTTCAGATCACAAATATGTGAGAATGAATTTAAAGAGCTGACACTCCAAAATATTAGACTTCACAGTCATTTTTACAGACACTTTTAAACCAGACTATATACGTCAGCTGCATGTGATCATGCTCTTTTAATACCTTTTTGCTGTGTTTGTATGAATATATTTTTACTACTATATTAAGTGTATTGTCCATTGTGTTAAAACATTGAAATGCTTTTTGACACTGAAAATAAATGTAGAAGAGAATGTAGAAGTACATACGTGAAGAGAACCTGCTTTTCCATCAAGCATTAGATGAAGTCTACATTACTGATTAGCAGATTTATGAGCGCAATAAGATGTAAAGTATGAGTCTGTGTTGAGTGTGAATCAGCTGAGAGCAGTGTATTTGTGTGATGTCTGAGGAACAAATGAACTCACAGTGGCATATGTTTCCTTTCCTCCCCCTCATTCTCTCTCTCTCTCTTTTCTGCCCCCATCTCTTCTTTTCTTTGTATTTGCAGGGGAGGCATCAGCCCTCCGCGACTATGCAGCCAACACCATGAATGAGTTCTTGCACATGTTCGGCTACGATGACCAGCAGGTGCGAGACGAGCTGGCCAAGAAGATCAGCTTCGACAAGCTGAAAGCCGCTACCTCAAACGCCTCCTCCCTGAGCAGCGAGGATGCCACGCGCCGAGCCCGCTTCTCCAAGTACGAGGAGTACATCCGCAAGCTGAAGGCCGGCGAGACGCTGCCCTGGACCACGCACTCGCCCAAGCCCGACGACCTCAATGCCAAGCTGGGCCAGGAGAAACCTGCAGCAGCAGCCGCCACGGCCGCCGCCACAGCCCTTCTGGCCCCTTCGCCCGGCTGCCTCCCGAGCGCCGAAGCCCAAATGTTCCCCACCGGCATGGCGGACCCCAAGCAGACCCCACTGGCGGCCGTGGTAGCAGCAGCAGCAGCCGCCGGGCAACAGCAGGCCCCTGGTGCCGGGCACGTCCAGAGCCCAACCTCACGGGCCTCCAAGTACGACTTCTTTATCCAGAAACTGAGAATGGGTGAGAGCCTGCGGCAGCAGAATGGCGCCGCCTCCAGTGCCAGCAGTGGGTACAAGCGCCCCTCCAAGTACGACCTGGAGAACGTGAAGTTCCTACATCTGTTCAAGCCCGGCGAGGGCAGCCCGGACATGGGCGGCGCCATCGCCTACAAGACGGGCAAAGTGGGACGCCCGTCCAAGTACGACATCCGCAATATCCCCAAGCTCATCCCGGGCAAGGACGGTGCGCCGCTCATGCCTAGCGTGCTCTCGACTACGCCCGGCACGCCCGGAGCCCCACTGGCCCCCACAGCGGCAGCGGCCGCGGCTGCCTCAGTTGGCACCGTGGGCCCCACGGGTCTCCCTGGAGACCAGGCAGCTCACCTGGGCTTCAACTCAGCTGCTGACTACTTGAAGTCCAGCTTCTCCAAGACCGACTCCATCACCACTGGAACCATGTCCTCCGTCAAGTAATTATCTCTTTTTTTTTATTATTATTATTATGATTTCCACCGCTACAGTGTCATAATGGGGAGACCATTAGGGCCATAAGAAAACTTTAATTATTGAGTGGAGTTGAGCAAGACCAATTGTGGCTCTTGCAGGATGTTAATACATTCATTGTAGCACGGCGCCACTGCAGTGGGTAAACACATTAATTGGCCAAATATTTTTACTCCCCTTCCTGCTCTGAGCAAACTTGAGTTCCTAACTCATTTGCCCAACATTCATTAATATTTTTCAGACACATCATGTTTCCCGACTCTCTCTCCTCTCTCTCTCCATCTCTCTCTCTCTTTCTCTCCCTCACTCTTTGCACTCATGACAGTTTTTTGAGCTCTTTGTTTGCTATCTGGAATTTCTCAGAGTACAGCTAATTTCTCGGCGAGCCTTGCCTCATATGCGTGTGAAATGGGGCTCGGTAGCAGTGGAGGATTCACTAAATGATAAGTTGCGGTGTGTGTGTGTGTGTGTGTATGTGTATGCGTGTGGTGGGGGCTGTTTACTCGCTGTGCACCGTGGCAGCTGATTTAGCGTCGGCATCGCAAAGTGACAGACTTCCTCTTTTAGCTGAGGTGTGACAATTCTCCGGTTAATTGCTTTTAAGCCCATGACTGAACCAGTGTCTCCTCGGTGTCAGAGGAGCCGAGGCAAGGAGAGAAGAGGAGAGGAGAGGCGAGGCGAGGCGAAGGAGGCTGCCACTGCCTGCACTTTAGAGGAAGTGAAGTTTGGCTTAATGAGAACGTTGGCATCGTACCTGAGTATCCACAGCTCTCACCTCATCTAATGGCCGTCAAACATCTTGTTCCTGTCATCACATGTTTGCCTGTGGATTGGAGACACCTATCTTTGAGGCTGTGGCCTGGTAGCTCCTAGCAATTTCCCAGTGAACGCATATGAATCCAAGTGAGGGACAAAAAAAGAAAGAGGGAGAGACAGAGACAAAGAACAGGCCAGAGGAATACAAGCAGAATGGGACAATAGGAGAGATGTTTAGCGAGACCATGAGAGATGGAGAGCATTGAAGAAGAGTGCAAAAGAGAGAAAGAGAGAGAGAGAGAAGGAAAGAGATGGGGGGGGCTCTGTCTGTCAGAGATGTGGCCCCTAAGAGTCTGATTAACCCCAGGTCACAAACCCACCACCACCACCCCCTAACCCGCCCCACCCCCCCACATCATGCCGCTCACGTTTGGCCAGCAGCATGTCAACCCCCAGGGGGACTGACCCCTTTCCTCCCAGCCTCCACAAGCTGCTGCTCGTCTGCCCCCTGTGACAGCCTCAGCTCCCCTGTCACTGCCCCATGATCCCTAGAGCCCAGACGGCTACAGTACACCCATTGCCACTGGGGCACACGTAAACACACACACCAACCAGCCACACCCATCCACACACCACCACCATCAGGCCCATCACTCAAGTGATCTGATGAGGGAAGAGAGAGAGAGAGAGAGAGATGAAAAAAAAAGAAAAGAGACATTTTCTGGGCTTTTTACCTCCTGCGTCTGCCACTTAATCTGTGCATATGTGAGCACCCACAACAAAAAAAAACACCAACCCCATGAATGATTAATAGATCCCATGCCATTTTATACCCCCAACCCCCCCATACCTCCATTCGTGATTGTTGTGAGGCCATGCATCAAAGTGCCCTCCTCCATCCGCCACCATCCATTCCCGCGCGAAAAATATTGTCGCTTCGTTGGAAAATGTATATTGATAGCGTGAAGTTTTTGAGATGGCCCATAAGTAAATACCAGTGTCAGTTTGTTTTTTATTAACGATGGCACTCTCCACCCCGTCGCCATTAATTCTCTCCTCTCTCTTTTGTTAGGAATGGGTTGCCACCGGAGAAATCTGCCTCCGAAGACGTCAACGTCTACCAGAAGTACATCGCCAGGTATGCAAATCCAGCTCGAGGGTCCCTGAGAGAGAACATTCCAGAAGCATTTTCATTCCTGTCTGTTTTTTTTTTTTTTTAATCGAGGGTGTGTTTTATGTACCAGAGAAGGTTCATGTCAATTTGTCGAGGGAAATTGGCATGTGCGTGGCCTATAAATTGTTTGAAACGAAAGGCTTTTTACAGCGTGAAGAGAGTTACAGTATGAAACGCAGTGTCAAGAGATTGTCGCTCTCTCTCTCCTCACTGTGTGTTTGTAGTGGTGGCACTCCACTCTGAAACCGTTCAGAAGTGCTCCCCAAAGTGATTTTACACACCATCCCTCACGAGGGCCACACTCCCGTGTTAAATGTGCTCCTCACGTGCCAATAGTGCACACTCCAGAAATGTCCATGACTTTTGGAGTCCCCACCGACGCGCCACAACTCCTTAGTTTTGATTAGCTGCGCTGCTGAGAGCACATAGAGCTTTAATGATCTCAATGACAAATACCCCCCCCCCCCACGCACACACACACACACCCTCCCATAACATCAACACACACACATGCACACACTCTCCCGTACCATCAACACACACACAGACACAAACACACACGCACACACACACCCTCTCATGCCATCAACACACACACAGACACACACACATACACACACACACACACATACCCCTAGCTATCATATCAGGTCCTTGAGATAAAGCCCAGAGCATGGATCAGAAGTATCAATGGACTCCTCTGGTATCAGCCCCCATCCCTCCACCCTCCTTATTCACGCCCAGCACTAGTCCCAGCAGAAAGGTGATTATCATTTGTTTATTTATTCGGCTTAAAAGAAAGAAAAACACAATTTGAAAAAAAAGAAAAACAAAAAGAAGGCAAAGTGGCTGTGCCGCTAATGATTACTTTCCCCAGCCGTAACATGAAGGCCACAAATCAAAGACCTGGCAATGACAGACACACACACACACACACACACTCGAACACACACACGCACACACATACATGCACACACACACACTCGTGCGCACACAAAAAAACCCTCCTTGGACTGATTACATTTTGCAAGAAGATTTAATTAAGGAATTTTTAATGAGGCTTCGGCTGGCACTGCCAAGAACTGTTTTGATATTTGCACTGCATAATGCATAAAATTTGTCTAAACATCTCGGCGGTTGATGCGCAGGGAGGCTGCAGATAAGCCCAGATACAGTTTCAATTTCCGTGTTATGAGGGGGAGAGAAAGAGAGTAGAAGATGGTGGAGGTGTGGATGCTGGGGTGGGGGGGAGCACTCACAAAAAGGGCAAATGTGGCTGAGTACATCTGGGGAGAGCAAATGTGGCTGAGTACATCTGGGGAGAGCTGTGGAGTGGGGTGGGGTGGGGGGTTTGGGTGGAGGTGAAGGTGTGTGTGTGTCAGGGGGGGTGATGTTGATGGAATGAGTAGGTAGGGGAAGGTTCATCAGTGTCTTCGGCGCTAATGAGCACACACTTATGCTAAAAACTAATCTTTGTAAACTTGTCGACACCCACCCGTCCTACACCCCATCTCCGATTCCCCCACCCCACCCCACCCCACCTTAATCCAACAAACAACCCCTCCCCTCAAAAAGTTTTTTGTCACCGCCCGCCGCAATAGTTTAAAGGCTCTCTCTCTCTCCCGGTAGTGTTTAGTAGCAGTTTTCCCCCTTTAAATGCTTTCATGCACCCACCACTGCTCTGCACTTTGATCAGCGGGGCCTCCATTGTAACGGGAGATGTGCAGCAATCTCCGTATCACAGCCATATTAATATTTAATCTGCCGCTGAATAGCATTGGGCCATTAGCCCCCCGACGCGGCAAGTGGGAATTGTCCAGAGGCAAAGTGATACAGCTGGGTGATGAACAGAGGGGTGGGCCACAGTCCCAGGGGAATTTGCAGGAGTGTGTGCACGCATGCACGAACGCCAGTGTGTGTGTGTGTGTGTGTGTGTGTGTGTGTGTGTGTGTGTGTGTACTGTTATGTAGGGGCTTAGAGGGGACTGTACACATCTTGTAGTGTTTGTGTTTCTGTGTGTGTGTCGCTTGTCAGCATACTGGTCTCTGTGTGTGTGTGTGTGTGTGTGTGTGTGTGTGTGTGTGTGTGTGTGCGTGTGTGCATGGGTGTGTGTGTGTGTGTGTGTGTGTGTGTGTTAGTATTATACTCTATACTGGAGCTTCCTTTCTTTCTTTAAGAAGCTGGGGAAATCAACAGAAGCTCCCACCACTCCCCGACCCTTTCACTCCACCAGCATCTGTTAAAAGGTAGTGGATTTGCCATTCAATTAGCTTAATGAAAAGTCCCTTCAGTGATCTGTTAACCAAAAAACATAAAACCATACAGGGAAAAAAAACAACAAGCCATGGGATAATCCTGGCTACAAGAGGGAATCAGCATGAACATGATACACACACACACACACACACACACACACACACAGACACACACTCTCACACTCTCACACTCTCAACAACAATCTATTACTTAGCTATTTCTTTTATTCCCCTTCTCCTCTGCCTTTCCCCCCTCTCTGTCATGTACTTCAGCAGATGGTGCACTTGGCAGTGGCAGTGCAAATGTTTATTTGTGTGTTTTTAGCTGTAATTGGAGGTTTTTAACAGTCATCATCGTCAGGGTTATAATCAGCCGGCAAACACTCGGGAGATGTGCCTCTTTAAACTGCTGCCAATCTGGGGGAGTCTGAGCGAGCGAGCGAATGAACGAACGAACGAGTCAGACAATGAGCGAAAGCCGAAAGCAATGGAGGAGAGGGGGGAGTGGATGTGTGTGTGTGTCTGTGTGCGTATGTGTGTGTGTGTGTTTCAGAGAGAGAGAGTAGTGCATGGGGGTGGGGGTGTAGGAAGAGGGGGTGCAGGGTAGCATGAAGATAGACTGAAAGCTCCCTATTAGGCCTCACCTCTCTGTGATTGAAGCAGCCACTGTTAACCTGAGGAGCCAGGCATTGATTCGGCATAGGCAAGAGCGTGCGGGGTGGAGGTGGGGTGGGGGGGTGCGGTACAAATGAATGAGTTATGTCAGAGGTTACAGTTTAATAAGACTCTGCCAAGCAACTGCTTTTGAAGCGAACGGAACTAATTTGGCCAAGATTGCCGTGACTAGGGTATAAATTGTAATGGTATGGGTGTTACAGGTGTGAGTGCGAAGTAACCATATGCACATAATGTTTTTTTTTTTTTTCAACTTTATTTTCCGGGAAAGGAAGGGAAAGTTCAAATGCCCCTGAATGTAGCCAACATCACTGTCATTATCTTCATATATCTAAAGACTGCTAATTTAACGACTGCAAATTCAAAGTAGTCTGTTCTGCTATATTACTTAGACCAAATTATTATGATCAAGGACTGACATTAGGTATGATGTACAGAGTGTCTGTTTTTGTTTTGTTTTGTTGTTTTGTTTGTGTGTTCTGTTGCCATGGTACTTGTTAAATGTCTGTTTTCCCTGCCCATTCCTGTAGGTTTTCTGGCAGCCAGCACTGTGGGCACGTGCACTGCGCCTACCAGTACAGAGAGCACTACCACTGCATGGACCCAGAGTGCAACTACCAGGTGAGTCTCCTCCATGTCCAGCAGCCCTCTCTGCTTGTTCCTTCGCTTGTCCTCAGGCCTGGGCAAGAGCTCCGCTCTGCTCCACTCAGCTCAGCTCTGGGTCTGTTGCTGAGCCTGTGGTACCAGGCAGCCTCCTCTCTCCTTGGCTCACGTCACCCGTGATAAATGAGATCATGTCGGACCAGTAATGCCGGAGTCTTAGCGGCCATGCTTCAGCACCCCTGAACACTTGTCTACACTCGCTAACACTGCACGGGCGAAAATTGGGGCGAGGTGTTGTGGCGCGTACCTGGATGATGGAAGACATCTCCATAACTCAGTGTGCGCCCCCCGCTGAAGTGTGGTGGGGTAAGGGATGGGGTGGGGTGGGTGGAGAAAAAGACACAAGGAGAGAATGAGAGAGAGAGAGAAAGAGAATGAGAGAGAGAGAGACTTACAGCTTTGTTCCAAACAATTCGGCACTGTTTTAACGTGTGATACCAACACACTGGAACATATTATTATGGTCCAAGAAGACACACCCTTAAATGCTTCTACAATGAACATTGAAGGTTGTGTGTGTGTGTGTATGAGTGTGAGAAAGAGTACATGTATATGTGTTTGCCAAACAGGTTATGACTGCTGGCGGTAAACCAAGCTATAGGACAGAAAGCCGTTTTAGGGCACAGTTGGAGTCAGTTGGACAATTGGCATTTTATTGTGGGCTAATTGTGAGTATGCTGGAAATATGGCTCCTATATTCGGTGGATTGTCTCTCCCCTTCTCTTTCTCTCTGAAGACATCTGCTCAAGATCTGAGGCCACCTTTAATCCCCTTTCACATCATTAATCTGCCCGCAGTCCCTGGAGTGGGCATGTACGGCAGGCGTAAATACGCATTAGGCCAAACACAACATGGAGTCTCGGTTTGGCTGCACATATGGTGCAAAAGAGCAGGCAAATACAGACAGATTTTTTTGAAGAAGTCAAAAATCCTTACAGAACCTAGACGGTGTGTGTGTGTGTGTGTGTGTGTGTGTGTACACGTTTGTGTTTTCTCTCTGTCACTCCTCCCGTGACTGAACGAAGGCCCCTCTCTTGTCGTAATCTCCCACTTCAGTTTTCTAATCATATGATTACATTGGGAGGGGAAGAAGACACGGGGAGAATATTGCCAAGTAAGTCGCAGCAGCTGTCACACAAAATCTGGACAATATTTACTCCTCTCTGTCTGTGTCTCTTACGCTCCCTCAATCTTTTTCTTCCTCTCTTTTTTCTCTCTCCCTCCCTCTCTTTCACATACACGCACACACATTCACACACACACATACACACACACACACACTCTCGCTTCATTTTCACTCAGAGCTGATGTTCCAGGCTCCAATCAATGTGAATGAATGGAACAAATGAGCTCACTGTCTTTTTTTTTCTAGTCTTTTTTCCTTTCTGTTTTTTTTGTTGCAGTAGCTCTACTGGGCTTTGTGGATGTGACGTCTGTCCTCTAGTCACCTCCTTATCGACTTATTGAAGCACACGCTGACATGAAACACGTGAACTAAAGGCCCCCAGATGCCAGGCTGTGTGTATGTGTGTGTATGTAGGGGTGGGTAGACTACGGGTGGGTTTGGTTGGTGAGTGGGGTGGGGGGGATGTGTGAGGGGATCTTAGATCAGCAGGCTTTTGGAAGTGATAACTCATGAAATGTTACATGACCCAGTCCCTGGAATATTATCCTGTGTTGCCAGGCGGTGCTCTGCTGTCGGCTTCTGCTGTAGCGTGGCACAGCATTCGCATTCGCAGGGCCCCTCTCCTTTCATGGACTTGTGTTCATCATAGCCACTCTGGTGAGAATCCTAAAATAAGAGTCGCAGGTCCACTCTACCTTTGAGGACACTCACCCTCTACTCTCACACTACTAACTAACGTCAAGGAGGGAATCTTTTTTTTTTTCTAACACCCCCCAGATGCTGTTTGCTCTGTTCTGGCTGAGTCTGTGCTGACAGGGAGAAGTAAAAGTTCAGTGCACAGACAGACAGACACACACACAGAGGCACTCACCCTTTCCTACAGAGCTGAGCAAAAGAAAGACTAAAAAAAAAAGAGGAAATCGAATGATCAAGCCTAAATTGAGAGATTTTTATTCACTGCCTTTAGTTAGTTAGTTAGTTTATTTTTACTGTTGTTCCGGAGGTGCAAGCTCAGCTCTCCAGCTCCTAGCCAGCAGTTGTGTGTTATAGTGTGTTTATGTGTGTGTTTTTACTGTCTCTTTTTAGACTCATTAGAGACTCATTATTCTCATTTCAGTCATTTCTCTTTCCTCCCACTCCCAAGGCCCGTAGGAAAAAAAATGACATATTTAAGTCAGAATGAGCTCATTGATTTCAGCTACTTTAGTTCCAGTTCCTGTAACACCAGCTTAAGCCCAATTACAGCAGATTTGGTTCCTTTGGACTCTCCGGAGTGTGATTTTTCATCCATTTCTTCTCTTTTTTTTTTCTTCTTTCTTTCTTTTTTCCTTCCTTCTTTTTTTTCCCCCGCTGCTTCCGCATTGTGGTTGGAGGAGGGTTTTAATTTTGCGAAGGGTATCTTAGCATATTCTCTCATTATTACAGTCTAACCCTGAACAGGGGAGAAAAAACAAAGCTTAATGCTTTAATTAAAAGTGGAATCATATCTCAGCCTGGGAATTAAAAAGAGAAACATTTTTGGTCGGCTTGTTTGTTTGTTTCCTTGTCCCCCCACCGCGCACGTTTGCAGAACCATCTGCATGGAACATAATTTTTCAGAAGATCATCGGAACTGTGATCTTGCATGTCAAGTGATCCGTCTTAATTAAAAGTGTGGAGGAAAATATAAAAATGATACAGATGAGGACCTAGGATGTTTGTGTTTGTGTTTTGTGGGTATGTGCTATATTGAGAATTCATTCAAGCCAAACCGTCTATTACATTAAAACAGTCTTCCAGACTCATTCAAATTTATTTTTTGAGTTGAATAACAGGCCATCAAGAGACACACAGAGAAAAAGAGAGAGCAGAAGAGAGAAAAAGATTGTCTGTGTGTGTGCATGTGTATGTGTATGTGTGTGTGTGTGTGTGTGTGTGTCTGCGTGTGTGTATGTGAGTGTGTGTGTGCGTGTGTGTGTGTGTGTGTGTGTGTGTGTTGCTGTGCATGAAGTGACTAAAGAGAATAGGGACATCTCCCTCTGGCTCTCTCACACTGAGGCTCCATATTGCTGCCAGTTGGCTCCTGTGGTCTGCAGCTGTTGGCAGAGAATGGAAAAAATCAACCCAAAAGAGAATATGTTGTTTGTTACCCTACACTGAAAGTACTGAAGAAGCACACACACAGACACTTACACACTAACCTGTTGCTCTCTCTCTCTTTGTTGTGCGTGTGTGTGTGTGCGTGCGTGTGATAAACAGAGATTCACCAGTAAACAGGACGTGATCAGGCACTACAACATGCACAAGAAGCGGGACAACTCCCTGCAGCACGGATTCATGCGCTTCAGCCCCCTGGATGACTGCAGTGTCTATTACCACGGCTGCCACCTCAATGGCAAGAGCACCCACTACCACTGCATGCAGGTCAGTGTTCTGTAACCATACACACACACACACACACACACACACACCACCATTCTTTGGTTCCTCTACTGAGGTGCAAGATCATATATTCCTCTATGCACAGTGTAGTCTGCATAGTACATAGTACAACATAACTAAACTTGGGACATGGCCTTTCTTTAACCCATGGTCCCTTCAATAAGCCACAAGCCCCCCCCCACACACACACACACATCCGCACATCACACACACTCTTACTCACTCACATCTGTACCCTGCATGAAAGATGTCAGGGAAGGTTCCACAGTTGCTGTGTCAGGGTGACAGTGCGTTTGGAGGGTAAGCAAGGCCGCTTCCTGTCTCGGTGCATAGATGCATTTCAAAGGCCACACACACAGGTGCAGAGGAGCTCAGAGTGTTTATTGTCTTTTCTCGTCCAATCTTTTGATCTTTTGCAACCTCAAAACATATTCTGAAATCCAGAAGTGAAAAACTGCTAAAGTGTATGTAGATGATAAAGTATTTAGATGGTAAGAAAGAGATAACACCCATAAAGACAAAAGTAGGTTGAAAAAGCATAGAAATCTTAACACCTGTTTGATGTTTGACTGTAGAAACAGTGTGCTATGTGCTGGGCCTGAGGCATTACAACCCTTCGGTAAAGAATGAGAGAGAGGGAAGAGAGTGGCACAGGATCGCCCGATGCCAGCCGCAAGGCAAAGCAGAGCACTCAAGGCACAGCGAGACACACACACACACACACATATACACACACGCTCTACAGGGGCCCCTGATCTTTAACTACACCTATAAAAGGAAAATACGCTTCTTCCACTTTTTCCATTACGCCTAAATTACCATTTAAGAGCAGTTTTCATTCGTTTGACAAAACGTGTCATAAAGTAAATAAAAGCAAAAATTAAAAGGAGAGACATAAAGCAGTGCTCTATTCTCTCTTCTCTCTTCCCCCCATCCCCTTCTTCCCTGCCTCCTGCTCCCTCTCTCACATGTTCTCTCTCTCTCTCCTTAATTGGCATGGATAAAATTCACTTAGTTGTTTATATAAACTTAACATTTTTCATCTTTTAGTACCAAGCAGCAGAGTTGAAGATTATTTCCCCCCACCGGATTTGTTTAATTTTTTCACATCTGCTTATTTTCAAGGTGTCATCGTGCCGAGTGCTTTCTCATCGGTGTGTGCGAAAGCTGCTGCTGCAGATGGCTTAAGATATATTCTTTTTTAACCCCCCCACCCACACACACACACACCTCCCCCCTTCACAGCATAATTGTTATGAGACGTTTCAGCTCTTGTTTTAACGGTACTGAGATCCAGCAGATGTTGGCATCCCTTCTTCCGTGATTTACTATGAAAGAAAAAAAGGAAAAAAAAAGACACACGGGTGGCGGGTGGCATTTTTTTCATCGTTTGACTCAATATGGCGAAGTTGCCACGTTCACACGGTTGAAAAATACCAGGGCTGATATACAATTGCCAGTTTGAATTCAAACATTTTATGCGCCTTATTTTATTATTTTTTTTTGCCGTCTGCTCTTCAAGGCTGAAAGCTCTGAGCTCTCTGTATCAGGCCTGCTTTCTTTTAAACAACAGAGACAAGGACAGTCACTCTGCCAGCCCTCTGCTTTAGCCCTGACTTGTATCCTGGCAAGTTTAGGCAGGGGTTATGATACTTTATGTTATACTTTACCTTTTTTTTTTTTACAAATGTTCATTAATATACACTGCCACTGTTTTAAATAAATAAGCTTCAAACTTGAAGCATGTGTGTCACCCACATTTAAAACAGAGACAATGTATATTGATATACACTGTCCCTGTTTTAAATAAATAAGCTTCAAACTTCAAACTTTAATACAATAAAAGTATACTTTGGTTCAGCTGTTTTAGTTAGTTTTTGCTTCAGTTATACTGTTAATTACTCACTCAGGGCTTATATTATTTTCCCAGGGTAAGTAATATAAGGTGTATGTTGAAGAGGAAAAAAATGTGATGTCTGTGTGTGGCTAGTTTAAAAAAAAAAAAAATGTATGAACCACATCAACCTCATTGCCCCTAAAACAGACATTTTGAGTTTCATGTTCATCATTTTTTTAGGTCACTTGAGTGTCTTCTTGCCACACTGAGCTATTTTTGTGTCGTTACTTTGACGATGTTGACGAGTCCTTGCAGGCTGCAATCTCCTTTGATTTCCTGTACACAGCACACAGGCACACACAAACAGACATACACACACACACACACACACACACACACACACTCCTTGAACAGTGTCATGGAAATACCTGACATTCAGACAAACAAACAAACAAAAATATAAAAAAATGATTCTGTGATGTCAAACATGCACTGTCACCCAAACACCTACATATCCCCTCCTACCTTTATCTCGTAGGTGGGGTGCAACAAGGTATACACCAGCACCTCTGACGTGATGACCCACGAGAACTTCCATAAGAAGAATGCACAGCTGATCAACGATGGCTTCCAGAGATTCCGTGCAACAGAGGACTGTGGCACTGTCTCGTGTCAGTTCTATGGCCAAAAGACCACTCATTTCCACTGCAGGTGAGCGCTTCACCCACAAACACACATACAAACACACTCACAGAAACACAAATTCTTCATGTCATACACTTTTATTTACATAATAACATATCATCCATTTATCAAACCATATGCTGTCAGAAGGAATCAACAGTAGAAGCCCAACCTCACTATCTGCTTCAAGGGGCCTCTTGGTTGTGTGTGAGACTGAGGTTTTAAAAGTTGTGAGAAATCAAACCCAAATGATTGGCTTAGGGGATTGTTTAGATATTGTTGTAAACCCAACAAGACCTCTGCGGTCTTTTTAAAATAAACAGTTGGTTTTCTACAGCTAAAGTCCACTGACTTTGGTCAGTCTAGCTCTGAAATAAAGACTCTCTGACGTGACTACCTAAACCTCTTCAAGACTCGCCTGTCTACCGCGTTGAATTTCATAAAAATATCTGTCGCACGTAATAGTCATAAACAATTTATCCAATTCCTCCTTCACCAGGCGCCCGGGGTGCACCTTCACCTTCAAGAACAAGTGTGACATCGAGAAGCACAAGAGCTATCACATCAAGGACGACGCCTACGCCAAGGACGGCTTCAAGAAGTTCTACAAGTACGAAGAGTGCAAGTATGAGGGCTGCGTCTACAGCAAGGCCACCAACCACTTCCACTGCATCCGCTCCGGC
The DNA here is from genome assembly GCA_027481765.1 of Tenualosa thibaudeaui. NCBI lineage: Eukaryota > Metazoa > Chordata > Actinopteri > Clupeiformes > Clupeidae > Tenualosa > Tenualosa thibaudeaui. The sequence goes on from JAIFZK010000005.1 coordinate 19,402,189, forward strand.
TGCGGCTTCACCTTCACGTCCACCAGCCAGATGACCTCGCACAAGCGCAAGCACGAGCGACGCCACATCCGTTCAGGTGGCATGCTGGGCCTAGGCGCTGCCTCTTCTGCCTTCCTGCTGCCCAAGGAGGAGCAGGAGGAGTCCAGCAACGACGACCTCATGGACTTCTCCGCCATGAGCAGCAAGAATTCCAGCTTAAGCGCCTCACCCACCGCTCAGCAGCAGCAGCAACATCATCAGCATCAGCAGCAGCAGGGTGTGGGCTTGGGCACCGGCGGACACTCGCTGATGCCACCCACCTCCAACGCCGCCGTCTCGGCCGCCGTCTCAGCCGCCCTCTCGGCCGCCGGGGGCCTGGCTGTCAAGCCGACCGCCTCGCTACCGCCGGCCAGTCGTATGTCCAGCCTGCTCTCGCAGGCGCTGCCCAGCAACATGCCTGTGGCGCTGGCGCTGTCAAACTCGGCTCTGGCCAGCGGCAACCCGTTCTTCCCGCTCATGCCGCGGCTGCCGCTGCAGCTGCCGCCATCGGCCGCATCGGGGCTCATCGCAGCGGCTGCCGCCGGCTCCAACGCTAACGCCCTAGTCAGCGACTCACTCACCCAAAATTGCCCTGCCTCGGGGGTGGATGGCAGCAGCAGCAGTGGCGGAGGAGCCTCCACCCCCACCTCTTCCTCCTACATCACCTCGTCCATCATGGAGAAAATCTCAGCCAGCAAGGGCCTCATCTCACCCATGATGGCTCGCCTGGCAGCTGCCGCCCTCAAGCCTGCAGGCAACGCAGACACCGGTGAGTCTGCACAGTAACTACACTCACACATACACACTCACGCACAGTCAGCTCAGAAGTCTCCACACCTGCACTCACATCAGGTATTTCCTCACACAACAGTGGGGAAACACTCCCATTTATCTACGTGAAAGAGAGATAGAGATGGAGAGAGATAGCGAGGGAGATAGCAGCTGTATGGAAATTCACAAATACCCCAGCATGTGGACCTGAACAAAGGAGCCGATGTATGCCGGACCTTCATTTGACAGAATGAAACCAAAGCCACATCCTGCTCTAGCAAAACCCCTTACTTCTCCGTCCTTTTGAGCTCACACAGTATCAACAGAGTGCATCAGGAAAAGCATGTCAACGTAGTCAGCTACATCTACAAGACAAACAAAGCACTCTCTTTGGGGACCAGACCGAGCCAAAGACGCGCCCTTGTTACCTGAGGCTTGTTATTTGCGCCTGTCATTTCCTTGATAGACAGAAATTCATTTATGGACAAAATATTGCCAATGTTGCCAAGCCATCTAATAGCATTCAGTGGAGGCTCAGCAAGCTTGATTTTCCATCAGTTGCCTCTTATCTTGAGCTCATGGCTGTCTTTACGGCACAAAATGGAGGTCGAATAGAGTTACAGTCAGGAATTGAAGCAGGAAACTATACTTTCTGCATCGATGAATTAAATGAGGAAGCTATACTTTGTGCATTTATGAGTTAAATGAGGAAACTTTTTTTTTTTGCGCTGATGAATTAAACAGGAAACTATACTTTGTGCACTGATGACAGCAACATAGAGAATACAGCTGAAGGAGAAAGCAGGAAATGACTTGTAAGACCTGTGTAATGACCTATTAGATCACGTGGGTCTTCCTCTGACTGTCTCTTTTGCTCATACCTCCCCTTACACACACACACACACACACACACACACAGTGTTTTTCTTACTCATCTTTTGTCTCTCTTTTTTTTCAAATTTTGAGAAATTTAGTGCAGTGGTGTTCACTGATGATATTAGTCAACGAATCCACTGTGCCCTGTCAGTGGCAATAAAGGCTATCTGAGATATGGACAAATACATAGGTATATGTGATTGCGTTTTTGACAAGCAAAAGATGGAGTGAAAAATCACTAGGTCCTGTCCCCAAAAAACACACCTACAGTTTTAAACTCTCTGTTCTAAAGGCATGAGTGAGATTGATTAAGTTGATGTGTGTGTGTGTGTGTGGGGGGGGGGTGATGGGTAATTAGATCTTCTCGGGTGTGGGTGTGTGTGTGTATGTGTGTGTGGAGGGGTGGTTTAGTCGGCAGCAGGTGGGCTGTAGATTGAGCTGGGATAAGCAGGAGAGTCTGCAGAGGACCTCAGAGGGAGGGGGGGGATTAGGACCCCGCTGGTATTTTTGGAGAAAGACAGGCCCTGGGAGAGCAGGGCAGCTGCTGAGGAAGGGAAGGAGGGAAGCGTGGGGCCCCAGCACCAGCCCCAACCCCAGCCCCAGCCCCAGCCCCAGACTGCTCCAGCAGGTAGGAAGAGGAAGAGAAGGAGTGGTAGCTGTGGAAGATGGCAGGGAAGAGGCCGGGGTTGGGGAGGAGAGAAAAGAGGCGTCTGGTGGGTGGGGAAGCAGGTCTGCTGGGAGGCACTGAAGGTGCATGGCGCTGGTGGGTGGGTGGGTATGGTTGAGGGGGTGGAGTAAGAGAGGGAGCGCAGATGGTGTGACTTCCCTTCAGTCGCACTGATCCAGCTGAGAGGAGAGAGAGGGGGAAATAAGCACTCTGTGCCGGCTCCTCTTGGAGACTTGTGAACCACGGCACATGTTTAATTTAGCAGCCTCTGAGAACCCCCCCCCCCCCCATACACACACACACACACACACACACACACACACATCTAACACATTAATACAAACATTTACACATGGTTAGTTAGAAACGTGGGGGTCGTCATGTGCCCAGTTCTTGTTTTGGCACTTTAACCGAGAAAAATGCTGTGAACAAATTAGTGTGAATTTAAAGGGAGGAAGTGGTTAGATGGTACGATTGCAGACTGAACTAAGAGTTCTGCGCTGAGGCTAGTTTCAAAGCTCAGGAAGAAAGAGGGCAGGGGTGGATTGTATCAGTTTTTTTTTTTCTTCTTTTTCTGAGGAAGGAATCAGCAAGCAAGATAATCATCTGGAACTGTTTTTTTTTTCCCATGAGACCAGCTCCGTCATGTGCAGCATCTGATTGATGCAGTGGTACACTGAGGTGTCTTCCCCCCCACTTTTTATTTAATAGTCACTGTTTTATCAGTTTCACACCAATTTCCCCTGGAGTGTTTTTTAAAGATTCCAGCTTCTGAAGGGTTGACTAATTGGCGCCACAGTACAAATGATCTTTCACAAGCGTTGCAACTTAGCGGGAGTAATTACACGCTACACTGTTGCTCTTGGAGAATTTCCAGAAAACGTTGCTTTGAGATCAAACTCCTTTTTTCCCCGCTCTCTTTCTCTTTCTCTCTCTCCCCCCTTTTCTCTCTCTTTTTTAAATCCCCACGTTTTTTTTTTACTTTTACTTATTTATTTCATTTCTTCTGCCAGCTGTAAGATGGCCGTATTAGGGGCTGGCTGTGTGAAGGCAGATTATTAGCCCTGATAAATGTTTTAATGACTTTCCCTTCACAAGGCCGCTGTCACTGCCTCACCTGCCTGGGCCTCCGCCGTGGCGTCGGTGTGAGTCGAGACGGCGGGCCAAGCGCTCAGGCTCTGGCTCAATTTGATCCCGACTGTGACGACGCTCAGGCAGGGCCCCATTGGGGATCGGGTGACACACCAGCGAGGTTACCCTGATAATTGGGCACACTCTCTCTCTCTTTCCCCCTCTATCTCTCCCTCTTTCTTTCCTCTTTCCGTCTCCCATAAGGCTCTCAGTGAAAGGGAGGGTGGATACGTTTCCACTGTCATGTTTTTGTCATTTGCGTCTTTTTTCCTTCTCCACCTCCTCCACCTCCTCCTCTCCCTCCTTCTTCTCGTCCTCCTCCTCCTCTTCTTCTCCTTCTTTTTTTTCTTTTTCTTCTTCCTTTGCTTCTTCTTCTTCTTCTTTCTCGAGTAAGAGAGCTGGCACAGGGGAAGGTGGGGTGTGGGGGCTGGTTGAGAGGAGGGGTGTGGAGGGGAGGGAGAGGTTGTGAGTGAATCATTAATCAGATGAGGATTACACAGTAGACACACAATGGGACTAGCAGCCAGCCTGACACTGACAAAACCCCACCGCCATTGTCAGGCCAATTTCAACCCCTGAGCCGTGACACCCCGCACACGTCCCCTTTGAACCCCGATAAACACACACACACACACACACACATACTATAAACTACACCACATATATCCAAAGCCTCTAGTCTAGGGCTTAGAGTCAGTCCGTCTCCACCTCCTTCAGCTTTTGTGTGTGTGTGTGTGTGAGAGTGTGTGTGAGAGTGATTGTGTGCAAATGTTGAAAGCTCCTTCCATGCCATTCCCTAGCAAGAGAAAGGCAGTGGCCACAGGGCCAAGGCCAGAGGAACTCTGTGATGTCCTTGGCTGTCACTGCTCCTCAGCATATCAACCCCCACCCGACACACACACACACACACACACACTCACGCTCACACTCACACACACACACACACACACACATACAAACAACACGGCCCCCCTATGAAACCAATCACGGCTGATGCACTCAGCACTCTTGCCAAGAGGTTATGCCAGGGACGCCCGTTTGCACCCCCCCCCCTTTCTTTTTTTAATAAAACACCACTTACTGACTACCAAAAGCCAGGGCTTCCTCAGCGTAGCCTGAGGACAAATTAATATTTCAATCACTTGGGGATTGTGGAGAAAGCCAGGGAACACACTCCTGTCAGCATTTTTGCTCCCTTCTTTATCTTTTCACCCCTCCCTCTACACACACACACACACACACATTCCTGTCCTCACTCACCACATCCATTGAATACCTATTTTGAAAAATCCGATCGAGAGGTCACGCTATTTGAACTGATCTGATTGGCTGTCACCTCCAATCTGACCGACACTGCAGATGCTCCTCTTGGGCATGCTCAGTGGCACCGGGCGCCGTCCGTTGTCAGGCCAACAAGGACGTCGGCGGGTGATGGAACGGAGGAGGGCAGGGAGGGAGGGAGGGCAGTGTGTGTGTGTGTGTTGGAGGGGACTGGTCTGAAGCTGCCACTCTCCCTCAGCATTAGCATCCTTGGTAATGACCAGTTAAGAGGCAGGCCGGCAAACGAGATGTGACAAGTGCTGCTGGAAAAGGAGTCTTTTTCCCCCATTCCACCCGCCGCTCAATCACCGTCTAAAAGCCCTGACGGCCTGACATAATTCCGCCATAATTATCACTCCCAGTCTTCCTTCGGCCAGGACAGAAGTCAGATTGGATCTCGTCACAGCGTAATAATGCTGACCAACAATAACTTTGTTGTCTCTGCCCTTTCTCCATCTTCTCTCTCTCCCTCCCTCCTTCCCTCTCTTCTCTCTCTCTCTCACTCCTCAGGGAATGGACTGCCTGCCTCGGCCAACCAGTTCAATCTGGTTCAAGTGAAGCAGGAGCCGGAGGACAATGCCTCAGGGGCTTCCCAGGATTCTGTGCAGGAGCACAGCCTGGACCTGAGCAAGAAAGACCACAGGTACTACCATGGCCCAGGCCCAGTATGTGTGTGTGTGTGTGTGTGTGTGTGTGTGTGTGTGTGGGTGTGTTGGGGGGTGGGGGGTGGGGGGGGGGTGGGATGAACAAGAAAACTGTCCTGGTCAGAAAGATCAATGTTGTGTGCCACTGCAGAGAGGCCTAATGATGGGCCTTGTGTGTCTATCCAATGTGTCTGAGTCTGATTTACGGGTGGAACAATGCCCTATAGTGTTAATTAGCATGAGTCCTTATGTCTGAAACCTTCCCCGATAACAAGGTGTGTGTGTGTGTGTGCTGGTGATCTGGTGATTTTTAAGGATTCTCCCCCTAAAAAATGATGTAATACCTTAGAGTATATTAAGCATGAAATACATTTCAACACAGCATTTTTCCTGAATAGATGCATACACAGCATGGGCATTTGGTTGTTTGTTTTAATCAATAACCGCCCTTTATATAAAAACAGGCCTTGCTTATTTTATGAGTTATATAACTCATTTTTCAGAGAGCAATCGCTCCCCCTCTCTTGTCTTGCATATACAGACTCTCTGTGATAAATAAAAATATTTACCATTCCCATGCAAATCTTGACTAAACATTGTTCATTTTGCCCGTTTCAGTAATGAATCAAATGGACACCCTGCACCGGCAAATACATCTCTTTTATCCTCACTTATGAATAAGGTAAGATCCATCCATCAAAACACTTTTCATACCCAAACAAATTAGCACGTTGGGGGATGTTTGTTTTTTTTTAATGTTTCAACCACTAATAAGATGAGTTTGTATCATTTAAATTTTCCAGCCATTTTTCACCCGCCTGTAATTTTTACCCGCCGCTCACAAATTAATATAATGAACCAGGAGCTGCACGCCACGCCAGATATATAGAGATGTTTGTTTTTTGATGAGCTGTTTTGAACTCGGCAGGCATTTTTTCTCTCTCCTTTCTTCCCCTTTCTTCGGCCCGTTCGCTCTGTCTTTATTTATGGAGTTTGTAAATTATTTGATTAAAAAGTCAGGTGGGTGTTGGGAGAGAGCAACTGTCGCCCTCATTTTTTACTGCCCGTAAACGTTACTGGACGGATATTTAAATGTTGTGTGTTTTGGTGCAGATTAAAATGGACATTGTTTTAATCATACATCTTTTTCTCCCTCCTTCCACTGACTATTACAAATGTGCGGTGCTGGCTTCCATTACCTTGATGATTTAAAGACGTCTCAGGATTCATTTTTCCTCTGGGCGCCTCACTTTTCTAAACCCCTATCACCACCACCCTCTACTGCCACCCCCACCCCAACCCCACTTCTGTTCCCGTTGGAAACACATCCAGGAAGCACAAAACAGCTACAGTTCTTAGTCTTGACAGTATTCTGGCATGTAGTATTATGCATCTCATTCTGGGTGTGCCAGTCCACTGGATGGAGGAATGGGGTGGTGGGGTCAGTTGTTAGAAACAACCACATCACACAAGGAAAAAAAAAAGTGCTTGATGTTGGTAGCCGGGGGGTGGGGGGGTGGGGGTGGGGCCTTGGCGTGTGTGTCTGGCATTAGCCCCTGGGGGCAGGCAGGCTGTAAACATACCAGGCCTGTGTTTAGCTCAAGCATCTCCTCTGTGACGGCAGTAGCAGCAACGGCAGCAGCAGCAGACGCTACAAGAGCATTAGCGTCAGTGTTAACTGCTCTCTCCTGTTCCTGACACTCTGCAGATGACGCAGGTCAACCCAGGCTTCTTCAACGCCCTGAACCTGAAGACGGAGCTTGAGAACAACCAGGGGACAGACACCTCAGAGGCGGCCCAGTACCTGTGCCGCGTGATGGGTAGACCCCTGCCTGAGAAGCCTGTGGAGCTGTGGAAGACCTACCTGCGCAGGTACACCACAGTAGACTGGTTTAGGCTGCACAACTGTGAGAGCAAACAAAAACAGTTGTGTTAAAGTTGTGCCCAATGCAGAGTGAAACCACAAAAAACACTGCTGAACAGCACCTTTAGCAAGCAAGAATAAATTATTCTGTCCTAGGTGTCAAAACCACACAGCAACCACATATTTTACTGGTCAGATACAGGAAAATAAGCTCATGGTTGGTTCTCAGTTGACTTTTTTCTCACATCCTTTAGATTCGACACTGACGATTTCTGTGAAGCTCAATGTGACTTCTTACACAAAGTTCACTTCCACTGCCTGGTTGAAGACTGCGGCGCGCTCTTCAGCACAGTGGATGGAGCTGTGAAGCATGCCAAGTACGTCACCACTCACCCCTCACTCCTCACCCCTCAGTTATGTCTAGCCTAACTACAACATTTCAGGTTACAGTTGTAACTCCATCCACATTGACTGGATGCAACATTATGGTGATATGAATGGCCAAACCAGAAACCTACATTTTCTAAAAAAAAACATACTGTATGTCTGTCCATTTTTTCCTCAGCTTCCACTTCAGAGCCAACCTGAAGGTGAAGGCTGAGTCTCCTTACAGCGATGGGAAGGAAGCCTCTGACGGGCCTCAGAGCCAGCTGGCCACCTCCATCTCCATGGCTAACACTCCTCCGATGGATGTTCCGAGCCTGGCCACCTCGGGCGGGTACAACACCGCCGCGCCCTCCCTGCTGGCCTGGAAGCACCTGACTGGCTCTATCCCCCAGCTGCCAGCCTCCATGCCCAACATGCCAGCCTCCTCACCCCTGGCCACCACCTCACTGGAGAACGCCAAGCCTCAGGTCAAGCCTGGATTCCTTCAATTCCAGGATAAGTAAGTTATTGCCCCAATAGCCATGTGAATTTTTACTTCTGAGAAATGAGGTGGAAGTGTCACATGAAGTCACAATAGACTCTGGTCTGCACAAAGGGGGACCCCCCCCCCCCCTTGCGAAAATAGAACATGGAACTTAACAAACGTTTGTGCCTCTACCTCACATTTTTACCCTCTCTGATCTCTCTCATCTTCTCAGTGACCCTTGCCTCGCTACGGACTGCAAGTATTCCAACAAGTTCCACTTCCACTGTCTGTTTGGGAACTGCAAGTATGTGTGCAAGACCTCTGGGAAGGCCGAATCCCACTGCCTGGACCACATCAACCCCAACAATAGCCTGGTCAACGTGCGAGATCAGTTCTCCTACTACTCACTGCAGTGTCTGTGTCCAAACCAGGTGGGCTGACTTCCAAAGAGGGTTACAGGCTAAAACAGAACAGAAACAAGCGCTGACATGCTTTCGGTAGGCTAAAGATCCCAAGTGCCCTGAAATCTTAGCAAGATGTCAAAAATTTTTGGTTTCGTTTTTCAATTTAGCTTGATGAAATAATATTTATTTTGCACCAGAAAAATTAAAATAGGCTCAAAGCACTTTCCAAAGCCCAGAGCTAAAAAAATGCTGTATAAAGCAAATAATAACACAAATGCTCGGCTCAAATGTGGCAGATTATCCAGTCTGCAGCTCTAGGAGTTGAGCTAGAGAAGGCAGAGAAACAGCTCTACCTAATCTCCATTCCACCCCGCCACCCCCTTCCCATAACTCCGCAGCCTCGTTGGCAGATAAATGTTTTAAATGAGTTCATCTAGTGTGTGTATCTCCCAGGATTCTCTCCTGAACATCCCCCGCCTTCCCCTGCCACTCAGGAGCCAAGCTCATCCTGTTTGCCCCATTCCTGCGTGGCTCTCTGCACCATGGCTAACAGATGGCGGTTTAGAGACAGGTTACAGAGCTAGGAGGGAGCTTTGCTCACACACACACACATACACACACACACACACACACACACACACACACACACACACACACACACACAATGAGTTCCAGCAGACATAAGTTTAGAGGAAGTAACCAGCACTCAACTAAGCACTCAATGAGCTGTGGCTAAAGTGTAGGGGATTTTGAGCATTGAAGTCAGACAACTCACTATCTCTCTGGGAAAGGAACAAAAATGAAAATACTAATCACTAGCGGCCCAGTGGTAATTTAAACTACTTTCACCAAAAGTAGCACAGCACACCTTCCATGTAGCACAGTGCCATCACCATGTAATGCATGTCGTATAAAAAACTATAATTTTTTCCAGTGGTGTTTTTTCATTTTTTCCCATGTCTGAGGTTAGTGTAAAAAATATCCACAGTTGTGTGCACTACTTTGCTGAGGCAGTTACACTCCAGTGGCCTGTTTTTGTCCTCATCCGTTCATTGTCTTCTTTTCTCAGCATTGTGAGTTCCGCATGAGGGGACACTACCACTGTCTGCGCCCCGGCTGCTTCTTCGTCACTAACATCACCACCAAGCTGCCCTGGCACATCAAGAAGCACGAGAAAGCTGAGAGGCGGGCAGCCAACGGCTTTAAGTACTTCACCAAGAGAGAGGAGTGTGGCCGGCTAGGTGAGAACTACACCTCCCACAATGCACCGCTCCTCACATTCACTGAGCTGTTTAATTCTAGTCAGTAGTCAGTCCAAACTCCAGTAGTTCTCGCCGTATACACCTTGCGTGTGTCTGGCGAAGTGGCCTCACACTGGAATAGCACTGAGGGGCACGAAATCGTTCTCGTTTGCACCGTTCCGGTGTGGGTGGCGGAGGAACCAGACAGGCTGTGAAACTGGGGGAGGGATGTAAAGAGCCCACTGTCGCCGCAAATGAAGGGATGGAAGGAAGGACTGAACGCACTCTTTCCACACGCTTCAACTTCCCCGTGAAGCGCTCGCACCCCCCACACTGAGATGTTAATTGTCACACCCTCACAGACCAACGCACACAGTGCAAAGAAAAACACACACACACACACACACATATATCCACATGCACTTAGCAGCTTTTTGCCAAGTTTTTTTTGGTCCCATGTATCCCATTAGTTGCTGACATCTGTTCACTGGCATCGCACCCTTTTAGTATTTAACATCGAAAGTGACACAATCACATCAAACAATGACAACAGTGTTATTCCAGGTTTCCGTTGATTACTGTTTGCGCAATGCGTGGCGATTGTGGCCCCCGAGTTTCTAATTGTCAGAGAAGCTCCATTGCATTTCCTGTAGATTAAATGGTGCCCTTAGGAGTGGGAAAAAAAGCACTGGGCCCCGGGTTTTTGTCATACATTAATACTTCTGTATTTATAGTAGGCAATCAAACCAAAGTTGTTTTCTTGGGTATATTTAACCTGTCAGGAATGAGCAATTATGCAGGTTTGTTAATTACCCAGCCTGTCTGGCAGCCACAGTCACAGTCTGCTTGTGTGGCTGAGCTTAGCCTGGGCTCCATCAGTAGCTGCAGTTTCACACATCTCACCCTGACAAACACAAGTGCTTTATTTTTCTTTCTTTTTTCTGTTTTTTTTTTAATGCGCTCCTTTTTATGAAGAGGAATTAAGATAAACTTCCCTGAAATAAACCACTTCCTTGGATCTTTACTTTGAAAAGAAAATCTCCAACTGTGGAAAGCTCCAAAGGTGTCTGTACACTAGAAGGACCAATGATATTGTTAGAGCAGGAGAGCTTACAAAAGCAAGCACTCGAGTCATAAAGAATTGATGGTTCAGCTGGACTCCGACAGCGGTATCCATGGCAGCCACATTAAACAGAGCCCTGGTGATGATGTTTCCTAGATCCGGTCTCTCTCACACACACACACACACACACACAGGGCCCCTGATAGTTCACCAGTTACTGCTATTTACCCAACTTTGTGTGCTGTCAAGTACAACAGCAGTGTGTACAAAAGCAATTTAATGACAACAACCATTGTGAAGCGCCGCGGCTGCCATGGTAACTGACAAACCAGCACCTGCCCCACATGTTGCTCTTTCAATTATTTTTAGTGTGCATTATTCATAATAAAATTATTACCAGCTTCCTACGATATTTGATTAGCCGGCACAAAAGCCAGCATTTAATTTGAAAACATATAGCAATTAAAATCTGTACAGCTTCTGCATTAAACAGGAGAAGTGTAGAGAAAGAACAGAAAACAACAGACGACAATAGATGGCTTTTGAAAAATGAATGTAATATAGAAATAATTGTATGTTTACTTTGGTTTGCCTGGTTGTGCATTATTGCCTGGCTGAATGCGAGAATTTATTTATGTAAATTCCAAATTGAATAAAAGATGTCATTGTAATAAAAGAGCACCACAGGTCTAATCTTCAAAAAGCCTTCACTTGCTCAGTGTGACACCGGACTCATCCATATTCCTCCTACGGCCTGGTTCAAAAAACCAAGCCCACCTCACTGGTGCACCCTTCTCTCATTGTTCTTTTGGTTGAATTTTTTTTGTGTTCATCAAACAGGGTTCGCGGTAGGGAAGGCGTGTTAAACTATGTCCTCTTGAAGAAGAGCATCTCTGACTGTCTGCGGTTATGTGTGTACATGTGTGTGTGTGTGTTTTCCTCCCTCCTGCTGCAGGCTGCAAGTATAACCAAGTGAACAGCCATTTCCATTGCATTCGCGAGGGCTGCCAGTTCTCCTTCCTCCTCAAGCACCAGATGACCTCACACGCCCGGAAGCACATGAGGAGAATGCTGGGAAAGAACTTCGACCGGGTACCATCCCAGGTGAGGCGCCAACACCAATGCAAGAGCCATCTTTAAAGGGCCCCCTTTAACATTATTTCAACCGGATAAAGAAATGATTCACCCTTCATTCGTCAGAGACAACTGCTTTGCCTATTTTGCCTGATGCGGCGTCTTATTAATCCAACCCTATAAGCCTCAAAGTGCCTTTGTCAGCGGAGCCTGACGTTTCTCAACCTGTAGGCTCTGTGCTCCCTGATTATGTCTAAGTGTGCGTGACGACGCTTGGCCAAAGGCCTCTCACTGACATCTCCCTCTCCCCTCACCACCCGCCTCCGTAGATGATGCCCCTTGGCCAGCGTCCGGAGGAGTTGCAGCAGATGGCTAACATGGCCGCAGGGGCCATGGGCAGCCAGCCAGGCCTGACCGCTGGTTTCTCCAGCATGATGGAGGAGGGTGACGACTACATGGACTACATGGGCGGAGGCAGCCCGCTGGGCCTCTCATCTGAGTCGTCCAATCAGGACCGCAGCTGCACCAGCACCCCCGTGGGCAACGAGAGCTCGCCGGCAGGTAGGTTTCCCCGCCGCCGCCACAGCACAACACAGCACAACACAGCACTGCACGGCACAACCACACCGCCAGTCAGTAGGCACACAGACACATGCTGTGACTCAAGCACCTCGCTGTTGAGAACAGCCAGAATGAGAGACTTCCTAGACAAAGCAAACTCCTAAAGATTGAAGCCCTCAGTGTAATGAACGGAGCACACAAGCACACAAGCACCGACTGCTTTCCTCAGTGCTCCGTGAGGAAGATGAGACATGACAGCCTGTCTAAATATACTTGTCATGTTGTTTAGTGGACTTACGTATACCCTCTCACCGCGCTACTTGAGTGTACACACACTAATGTAAGAAAGCAGCATCGGGTTTCCACGGTCACGGCAATATGGACCAAACACTCAGGAGGATTTGCTGACCCTTACTCTTAGATCATCAAGATATTCTTAAGTCACTATTGTGTTACACACACACACACTGGTGTCCACTCGGGCTAAGTGTTCAGGGAGAAGGCGCATCTTTTGTGTTGGTTACACCCCTCCTTCCCTCTCTCTCTCTCTCTCTTCCTTACTTCGCACTCATTCCCTTGTAGTCGAGAGTCTCATAAAAGTAACCACTTGTCCATGAAACATCAGAGCTGCCAAATGTTTTCCACAGTAATGGCATTTATCAAATTATGGGGCAGTAAATTTATTATATGCTTTCCCCCACCTCCTCTTGCACATTAATGTCATCCCCTTGGCAACTTCTGGGAGGAGGCTGTACCGGCTGACAATGAGAGAGAGAAAAAAAATAGATCCATCCTGATGCATTTCTCTCTGTCTCTCTCTTTCTGTCTCTCTCTCTGTTTAATTTTTTCTACTGGTAAATTAAGATTGATGTGGTTAAACTCAGGGCTTTGATTCTACTTTATGAAAAGAAAATTCTACTGAGCTGGTAGTCGTATCTTTCACTGAATGGTTTTATTTTATTCTACACTCTTCATCGATTTGTTTCAAAATGTTGTTCTTCCATTCTCACCATTGTTGCTTTTGGCTGTTGCTTGGGTTTTGTTGTCATCTGGCTCGCTTTATTTCATTATTTTATCTTTCCTTCTCCCTCTTTACCTCCCATTCCTGTGTGTGTGTGTGTGTGTGTGTGTGTCCACTGTGCACCTGTCTGTCTTTGTGTTTGTGTCTGTGTGTGTGTGTGTGTGTGTGTTTCCCTTCCTCCTTCTCTTTCTCCTCCTCCTCCACCTCCTGGACAACCTGTCTGCTGTAGGACCAGGCTGCCAGGGCGGTGCACCTCCACCTGCCTCCTCCACTGCCCCAGCCGACACTCCCGCTCCCCCAAACGCCCCTCAGCCACCTCCACCTCCACCTCCTCCTCTTCCTGTTCCTCCACCACCTCCACCACCACCCTCTCAGGCTTCACTGGCCCCGCTTCAGTCTCCTCCGGCTCTCTCGTCCTACCCTCCGGCCCTCCTGCGGCCCGCCCTCCCCTCTCTCCCATACCTCCTGTCTCCATCCTGTCTGTCCTACTCTCTGCTCAGCGCCTCTCTCGGAGCCACTCGGAGCGTTGTCATGCCAACCAACACACCAGCTTTCAGCCCCATCATTGCCACTCCGTCTCCGGTTAAAAACGATGTCCCTATAGTGCAGGATGCTGCAGGTACTTATGCCGCCAAACTGACCCAAACACTGCAGCAGCCATTTTCAGACCATTTTGTATTCCTGTACTTCAGACTTTTAGTCCAACCATGTTGACATGCTAGCACAATATCAGCCAGCACTGCTACTGAGTTTCATTACACCTCTCATCTTAATAACGACAGCAAAATATGTTTAGATGTTTTTAGTTGACACAACACATAAGCTGTTACATTCATAAACACTTTTTTTTCTGATGAAGGAATTCTTGTAAGGGGATATTGTGATGGGTTGGGGGGATTGGTTGTCCTGGACATCTCTGCATGTGATGGCAATTTGTCTATTTGTTTAGCTCGTATTTTTCTTTCCTCTAGGCGAGGTGACACCTTACCTTCCATTAAGCAAATGCCATTAGACCCAGTTAGTAATGGAGGGTAGTTACAGCGCGGCAGTGATGAGACAGTATATTACACACCTGCCATCAGGGCCCTGGCCCTTGGGTTAGCCTCCATTAGCAGGACGCTTTAAGAGGGGCCCCCTATTTTAATCATGCTAAAGTTTTATCGAGGCCTCGGATTCTCGCCGGGCCAGAACAAGGATCACATCATTAGCTCTGACCTCAGGCTGCTTGCTGAAGCGTGCCCTTCCCATAAAGCACTGGGGTTTAGAGGTGGCGCAGGTTCTAGGGCTACTCAAGCTTCTGTTGTGTAAGCTGGTAGACAACCGTTAAAATGTCAAGCTCTTGTTATCGTTATTATTACCAGTGGCAAATATTCATTGAGGGTTTTGCTCTTGTGTCACCGTGTTATAAAAAATTATATATTAAAAGGCTCATGTCACAAATATAGCTAACTTAGGATCTGGATTAATTAGGTTAATAAGTGTGAGTGTAGGTGGGATGAAGGGTCTCTGCCTTAGGGATCCAATTTGGGTGTTTTTGTTCATTTACTTGTGACCTGCTGACTTGTGGTTGACTGACTGTTGGGTCATTATTGTCTGTCTCTCTCCCTCTGTCTCTCCTTATCCCAGGCAACACCATCTCCATCCCCACGGCGACAGGCGCCAAGAAGCGCTTCTGGATCATCGAGGACATGTCGCCCTACGGCAAGCGCCGCAAGACGGCCTCCTCGCGCAAGATGCTGGACGAGGGCATGATGCTGGAGGGCTTCCGCCGCTATGACCTCTACGAGGACTGCAAGGATTCAGGCTGCCAGTTCTCGCTGAAGGTCACGCACTACCACTGCACGCGCGAGAACTGCGGCTACAGGTTCTGTGGGCGAACGCACATGTACAAGCACGCGCAGCACCACGACCGCGTGGACAACCTCGTGCTGGACGACTTCAAGCGCTTCAAGTCGTCGCTCAGCTGCCACTTCCCCGACTGCCAGTTCTCAGGCAACAGCACTCACTTCCACTGCCTGCGCTGCGGCTTCCGCTGCACTGACAGCACCAAGGTGACGGCTCACCGCAAGCACCACGGCAAGCAGGACGTGATCAGCGCCGCCGGCTTCTGCCAGTTCAGCTCCAGTGCCGACTGCGAGGTCGCCGACTGCAAGTACAAGCTCAAGTGCTCTCACTTCCACTGCACGTACCCTGACTGCAAGCACACGGTGGTGGGCATGTCGCAGATGGACTCCCACAAGCGCAAGCACGAAAAGCAGGAGCGTGGCGAGCTGCCCGTCGTCACCTCCTCACCCAACCGAGAGGGCACCCACCCGGTCGGAGGCGCAGCCCCAGGTGGGGGCATGGGAGGGCTGGCGGTGGCCCCCGTGCCCGTCAGCATGCACTCCATGTCTCCAGGGATGCCCGGGATGGGCCACGGACCCGGAAGCAACATATATATACCCTCTGCGGGCACGGCCGGCGAGTACGATCAACACCATCACCACCACCACCATGGTGGCTCGGGCATCAGCCTGGATGGCTCACTCAACCTGGGCACCGACTCCAGCAGCTCCCTGTTCTTCCTTAAGAACGCCGCTGGTCTCGGCCTCAACGACTCATTGGACCTGAGCAAAAAGATGGGCCACCATGATAGCCTGGGCATGGCTCAAGGATCCAGCACACCTGTGTCTGGCGTAGGGCAGCTGGGTCTTGGCGCCATCTCTACCATGCGTGGCCAAGACGACACCACCGGCACATCCGGCGAGAACGAGGATGACCTGTCCCCCGAGGACGAGCCCATCGCTGAGGAAGAAGAAGATGAAGAGGAGGAGGAGGAGGAGCCAGAGGACGACCTTAACACCGACTCCTATGAAGACTCCATGCCTGAGCCAGACGGCGAGAAAGACAACGGCGAGACTTTCGAGGCTCCCACCAATCACGCTGAGAGCTCGCAGCAGGACAAGGACGAAGGGGAACCGTGAGTCAGCGCTGGGGGGAGAGCTGCCTCAACGACTAACTATGAACAAACGAGAAGTAAGAATGGAAGTGGCCTCATTTATCATGGTTAGCAACATTGCAGATGACAAGAAAAAAACTACATAAAAAACGTGAAGGCCCAAAAATGATTTATTATGATGTTTACAAGATGACCAATATTATTAATTTAATTATGCATTAAGAACTGAACACAAAAACAGGCAGATGAGGCCCTCTTTTACATAAGGCTGGCAGTGTAAACCATTTCCTACACAGCAGTCTTTTTTGTGTGCGTGCATGTTTGACTAATTTATTTCATTTTCTTGTTTTGTTTTTTACTTTTTGTGTGTGGTAAAAAATAAGAAAAAAAACTAACAAAAACAAAATCTAACTATATATATATATAAATATATCTATATACAGTAGTTGTGTGTGGACATTGATATTCAATTTTTTGTGAAGCAGTCATCACCTGAACTGCAGAACCCTTATACATAATAAAAAAAAGGGAAACTCGTACAAAAATACTGTACACTGACGGAAAATGAATACAAGAGAATGTGCTCAAAATAACTGATTTCAGCTATTGTTGTTGTTCTATGATGACTCTTATTTATCAGTGAAGTTGCAGGAGCCTGCATATTCGCTTTTGGCTCGTACATCTCTCCGTTGATTCTTTCTGCAGGGTGACATTTTCTTGTGCGTTTCATTATTTTTGTTGTGTTTTTTTTATTTGTTTGTTCCTGGTTTATTCTCACACACTCTCAGAATGGTCAGTTGTTATGCTGTTGGTTCCATTCCATGTGGACAGTTGACTCCTCAGTCACCTTTAGTCCAACCAGAGACCAGTAACTGCGGCCAGGGAACTCAGACCTCAAAGCCCAGATCATGGTGTATGCAGCTGTCCTAGCACATTATGGTTGTACACACAAAAAAAGACAGACAGACACCAAAAGCTCATTTTTCAACATTCAGATTTTTCATTTTTTGTTCACAGATTATATATATTTTTTGTTTTGTTTGTGTGTGTGTGTTTTTTTTTAAGATATTTTCTTGTTGTGTGGTGGACCCTGTTGGCATTGCATATGGTTAGTGCACTTTTATAGATGAGAAAAGCTAAACAAAACGCATATTCAGAAAAAAAATGTTTTGTTACCATTTGCATTATTTGCTTTATTTTTATTTTTATTGTTTGTTTTTTTTTTGCGGCATTTTCCAGTTGCACATGCATGACCAGTTGATGCTGCAATCTGACCTTGATTTGATGGGTGTGCAGAGATGGGGTTAGTTTGGAGGGATGGATTGTGAGCGCAAAAGAGTGAACATGTTGGTGCTACCTGCCCAGGCACTATAAAAGAGAGGGGAAAGCAGAGGCCTAGTGGTCATCCAGGACCATGTGGACTGAAGTAGACAACCACATGAAGGACCCGTGAGGTCTGAATGTAAAGGAAGTTAAGGTGAGAGATGAGAGACAAAACGTAGCAGGTATTGTTTCTTTTCTTGTTCTTTTTTTTATTTAAAAAAGAGAGAATTTGTAGCACGCAAAGACAAAAAAATGGAACAAACAAGAGAACATGGCGGAGTTCTTTAAGCTTCCTTTTTTCAGAGGCCTCGAGTGATTATGTACATGTGGACGAGGCTTCGCCACGGGACTATCTTTTCCTGCGTCCCCAACTGACTAACTTATGGAGAGACAGCACGTCCAGTAAGACATGCTAAAAGACACTCTCCCATGCTGGGAAAACATGTTTGAAATGTACAGACAGAAAACAATGTGTTTATGACGTTTGTTTTTTTTGTTGTTTTCTCTTTACCATGGCTGTGGTTAAGCTCCAATTATAATGGTTTTATTTAATATTTATGTGACCTTGCAATGGTTAAAAAAACAATTAGGGTGTTTTTGCACTTTTTAGGTTTATTTTTACTTCATGAGAAAAAGAATATGGCATATAACTTTTAACAGGGAACTTTTTGCTTTATGATGTTTTAGCTCACTTTGCATTGATGCACAAATAGTTGTTAGTGTGACAAAGATCTCCTGTTCTGTGTTTTATTTAAAGAAAAAAAAAAGGACTGATTTTTTTTCTTTTTTTTTTGCTTCCGTGATTGGATGAATTCAATATGGAAGAAGGCATGCCAGGACCTGCGTGCCCTAATGAATAACACTAATGAGGGCTGTGATTGAAATGAATTCTAGTCAGAGGAAGTGATTACAGTACTCAGATAGAACCAAATTACAACAAAATAATATTTGTAGCCCAGCCTCAGTTTGAAATAAATGACTGCAAAAGATGAAGAAGAGGAAGAAGAAGAAAAAGCAAAAGGGAAAAATGAAACAAAAATTGTGGCAAGGCAATTATGAGTAATTATTTCTTAAACATGGCTTTGAAAAGAACTATCGGAATAGAGGTAATTACGTATGTAGATGATTATCTTCAAGATCCTGTTTCGAGAAGGGGAAAAGGTTGTATAGTATTTTCTTCTGTAAAAACTATATATGAACAAAATGCTCTTTGATGAAAAGCTTCCTTTAAAAATAAAATAATAAAAAGGAGAAATAAAGAAAATAAAAAAATCAAAATGGAAAAAGTACCAGTATAGTTTGCTTGTGTGTGAAATCTTTTTTTTGTATCAATACTCCCAAAAACCAGTAGAGCCCATGACCGAGAAGCACTGAAACAGCAGAGAGTCCGTTCTTGCTCTACCATAATTTTTCTAATGTCCTCAAACCATTTACTTGTCACTTAAAGTGATATGAGTCACTATTGGATGTTTCTTTAACACCATCTTTGATTTGCTTTTATTGGTCATTGTTTGTGTGTGTTTATTTTTTCATTTTATTTAATTGGATTATTTGTTGACATTTCTCTCTAGCATGAATCCTTTCTAGGCGTTCTTTTCGCTCTGTCCTTGAGTCAAAAGGCAAAGCTTTCTGTTTGTGTTTGTTTTTTCAGATTCAAACAAAAAATGTTGAAATGGCTATTTGGCTGGGAGATACGTTGTGCACTTGAATACAATTTATGTGTGTAAAATAGCAGGATTTGTAAAAAGTCAAAAAATAAAGAAAATCTAATTATTATAACAACTTATGTTGTCATGAATGTTTAGGCAAAGTTTGTCCTCACATTAAACCAGGAGTGAGGTTACTTGCAAACCCTGGTAACTTCAAGAATAATCACAGATCTGTAAAAAGAACATTGCACTGTTGTTTCTGAAGTAGCGTGCTGCTTTGAGATCAACAGTTACTCCTGAAGTTACCTGGGTAAGCCAGGGACCTTTGCTTCATAGTATATACCCTTCTGGGTAGTTATACATTTGTATATATAGGCTATACAAAACCACCAGGTCCTAGAGGATGGTTTCCCTCTTTCTCTAGGCTTCACTAGGGGTCAGAACAGGTTGCACCCACGCCATTTTCTACGGCTGCTGCTGCTGGGTAAAGAGGCTGGGTGACACAAGCCAGGCCTTCACCCAGGTGACAGAATGGAATGAGAGAGGGAGAACAGTCCCCTCAGTACTGATGTGCCACAGACAAGAACAACAGAGATCCAAGGCTACTGTGGCCAAGACCAACTGATAAAGTAGACATTTTTCACTAACATGTCTTCACACACAAGTTCCTTGCCTTTAGCACTCCATTTCTCCCTATTCATAACAATGACTTACTTATGACATAATCTGGGCTTTCTTTGTCTTAAGCTCTTTTTTACATGTTTTTGTGTTGTCTGTTTAGGGCAATTATAGCCTATTGAATAGCGGTCATATCTCTTCAGTGTATCGTCTAGGGTTACTTTTTCCCCTCTTCTCTCTTAGGCTTTTCCCTTTATCTACAGACCAATCGGTGGGGAGAGGGGGAGTGTGTGTTTGTGTGTGGGAGAGAGGGGGGATCATTTCTGGTGCAGGTTTTTAATCTGTTTATCTGGAGAGGGATGGCTGGATTTTATCCATGGCTCCTACAGCAGCCTACTCAACCTCTCAGGCGGCCAGCTACTGACAAAACCACACAATGACCAGAGTAGCCCTCTCCCTACAGCTGTTGTCCTTACCTCCTCCTCCTCCTTCTCCTCCTCCTCATCCCCCACTTCCTAGTGATGTTCCTTTAAAAGGAAAAAAAAGAAAGGGAGAAAAAATGGGTGAAGGCATCACCATCTGTTTGCCAGCTGGCATCCTGTGTATAATCTCACCAAGGGGAAAAAAAGTAGAAATAAATAAAAAATAAATAAATAAAAACCATGAAAATTATATTACACAAAAACCAGAACCAGACGGAAACGACCTCCAAATCCTGCTTAGTCTGCGGTCGAAAGGCCCTGATCATCTGTCCATAATAATTAATAGTGAGAAGATGACAAAGTGGAGGACAACAAGAGAAGATAATTATCTGCTCTTTATCAAATGAAATAAATAAAAACACAATACATGTTGTTAACCCCTTTTATAGGGGACACTTTTTCACATAACAGCATATAAATATTTCATAGTGTCTAAATCAAGAGGAAAACTTTCAGACCTAAAAAAGAGGTTTCAACATTCCTGCTCTGCTATTTTGCACATGACTAGAACAAGCAAGTGAGGACCTTGTGATTCCTCACAAGACATTTGCTGCACAGTGCCACAGTGCACCTGTCCCACCAGCATGAGAAATATGTCCAGATGGGGGAAGTGCCGTTTTAGCCACTCTCTCTCTCTCTCTCTCTCTCTCTGTCTTTTATTCACTCGTTTCCCGGCATGACCTGTTTGCCACTCAATAAAACATGAGCAGAGTGGGGGATGAGTGGAGGGTGGGGGTAAAAAGAAACAACAACAAAAAAAAACATACAAGTAGGCCACAAGCCAGATTCTCAACCTTTCTCCCTTACTTGATCTCAGCCATGAAATGACTTTTCCCAAAGTCTTACATGAACAAAAGGAGATTGTTAACTTTTCATTGGGCTGTGGCTAGGAAATCTCTGTTGGGTGAGTGCTGAGTTTAAAAAGAAAGAAAAACAAAACAAAACAAACAAAACAAGCCCCGGGATCTCTCAGGGCTTCGCGTGGCATGGAAGCGGCGGAACGAGAGGGATCCGGCCTCGTCCTGACGTGTGCCAGGTTGATGTGCCAGGAACAGGTTGCGAGAGGGATGGCAGCAGTCAGCACTGGGAGAAGGCGACAGGTGTGCCATGCATATGTTTGAGCCGCTGTAGTCACATGGCAGCTACATGGCAGACTCAGACACACAGGCAGAGTGCTCGTTAATGGCATCTTATGTTAGGAGTCCGCACAGCACTGGCTTTGGGGTGGGGTGGCTTCTTTGAAAAGTCACAGCAGACACTGCACCAACTTTCCCAATCAAAGCTCTCAGTACAAGAAGCAGAGTGGTTAACATGGCTTTCAGACAACAACACTGGCCACCAGAGTAAAGAGTTTGATATGACTCAGTGGACTTTTTTCACACAAAAGAAAAGAGATGTCTCTGCCCCTGCCACGTTGTCTCCTTCTAATTGTTATCCATTTCTACAGACTTCTGTGAAGCAAGTGGGTTCATTTCAGATAAGCCACGTTAACAGGACAGAAAAAGGACACCCAAATACCATTGGCTGCAGCTGTCTGAATGAAAAATTAACTTCAAGGACCCCAAAGGAAAAACAAGCAGCACACTGGACTCCCATGCAGTCAATTTAACATTAACAAGATTTTATTGGTTGTGTCACATTTAAGCACCACTACATGCTTGGCTTGGTGGGAAAATATTAATTCACTCTGACATACAATACCTTCAAATGCCAATTGTGCTATTTATGCTCATCGAAAAAGTCATTGCAAATATAGCTCACTGACAGCAGTCTTGAAATAAACAGCAGTTTGTCTCACTTCACCGAAAATTTCCAAATCTGCTCATGACACAGTATCAAATGTATTTACTTCGTCGTTGTTGATGATACAAGCTATCACACACCCCACAGTAACTCTTGAAGAATTTCACAGCATGCCCAACTAGTGATACAAGGGCACCATTATTGACTCTTGAAACACATATAATACAGGAATTAGGACAGAATGTCTTTGATTGTGGTGACTGACAGTGATTATTTCCACATGCGGCAACAAAGCCAAGGTAATGGATATTTCAAATCATATTTCAAACTTTTTTGCAACAAAGAAGAAACTATAGATTATATGTACTTACATTTAATTGACTTTATTTACATGTAGTGTTTATTATGGTGGCAAGCGCCAAACTAAAGTTCAGAGTAGAGTTGCAGTGGGCAGAAAAGGGCAGAGTTAGAGTTGCAGTGGGCAGATTTTGAAGGAGACTTTATGACTGCACAACATTCAAATGAATTCAGAGATGGGTGGAGAGTTAGTCAGCAAAGCCCGGACTTAATTAAAGTTTGGTTTCAATAAATTTAATTAACAAGTTAGCAGTCATTAATAAACATAATACGATTCTCAACTGCACTTCTATTGTTTGCTTTAAGATGCAATCATACCTGTTAATGATGTTATTTTATAGTCCCCTCTCACACACATACACTGGTATTACTAGGTATTTATTCGTGTGCATGGAAAAGGCTACTCATAACTATTGCTAAAAACCTGTAGATATCATATCTAAAGTTAATTGATAGTTTTAATCATTTGACAGACAGTACTTAAATGTATATTTATATTTTAATCCATAAGTCTCTAGCTAGATTCTAAAACAATTAGCTTTGATTGTTCCAAGCCACACCAAGTTTACCCCAAATATAAAATATTAGCCATCCACAGGCTTGGACAAGAAGCCTTTCAGAAACACACCAACAAGATGCGACTGGCAACAAGTGCTGAGCACATAAAACTGTTAATCTGGCATGGGCCGCCCCCAAGGCCCCATTACAATTGCAGCAGTTTGCTTAAAAACCCAACCAGTAGTCTCTGGAGCGAGCGAGGAAGAGGGCGAGCCAGAGAGAGTGAGAGTAGGTAGAGGATCATTTCAGCACTTCACAGCCCTGCTCCAGAGTCGGAATGCTGGTTTGGGAGCGTCCACCGGAACGTTCTGGAGGGCTCCTGAGAGGAGCAAGCGAGCGAGCGAGAAGCTGGTGAGCAGAGCTGACTGCCCAGCGTAGGCCCTCGTAGAACACGCTCAAATGAGGCCCATATCTCTGGCATCAGAGGGGGGGCCTTATGAGCAAGGCCATAAATTTGGGTAATTTGACATGACTCATGGGGGCCTTGCGGGGTTGATAGAGGGGTAGGGGTTGAGGGGGTGGGTGGGTGTGGATCATTGGTGAGAGGGGAGGCCTGGCAGATTTGCAGACAGTTAACTGAAATGGCACAGAGCACTTGCTCAGAGGTGGGCATAACAGCACAGAAAACACGGGGAGGTGAGCGTGGGGTAAATACCTGGAACCCAGTCACATTTGCAACAGGGCAAAAGACAATCCCCACAGATATAAAATGGTTGGAAAAGAGGAAAAGCTCAGGACAGCTCTTGGGGAGCCCCTTGGGCATACAGCAGCATAGCACATTCCATTCTGTTCTATTAATTTGCTCCCTTATCCCATTCAAGTGTTCAGTGGAGGGAATATCAAATGGGAAGTGTTGAGAAAATGATAGAGTCTTAGTTAAGTTTTACTGACGACTTAAAATCACAAGGGCAAAAGAACTTTTAGCGCCTAACCCCCCACCCAGCTAGAGAGAGGAGGGCTGCATTGAGCTCAGGCGTTAAAAGTACTCTTCTGACACAACTCCAGTGCTGTGGGGACATGCCGTCTCTCCCCCACTCCACTTATCTGTTGTTATTGCCAGCAGCATTAACTGGAGAGAATGACTGAATGTCCAAAAGCAGCGCTGTGTGCAGGGGTCATTCTAAAAAAGGAGAGAGGCCTTTTAAAATGCCCCCTTTTGGGGGGGCGCAGCTGTGACTTCTTCACTCACACACACACACAGAGAGAGAGAGAGAGAGAGAGAAAGCCAACAGGTGTGTCTCTGCTTGTGCTAATCTTCTACATTATGGTTGTCGAATGGACACACTGCACTGTCATCCTCTCACTTAAAACTCGGTAATTTAATAGGGAATACATCAGCGGCGTGACATTTGCAGCAAGGAAGGAGAAGAAGGCCTAGGAAGGAAGGAGAGGGTTCTAGAAGATTCTAGCGATGCTAATAATAGAAAATGTGCAGCACTGACTGTGGTTTTCTGTTACCAGAGGAATTTTGCGAGTCCTGCTCTCCTTTCAAAGAGGAGGTTAAGAGTGCACAGAGGGATTTTGGGATTGCGTTGTTTTTTTTTTCTTCCCCCTCCTCACTCTCCCTCTGAGGCCTCGGAAAATGTGGATTGTGTTTCGCAGCGACAATCCAGACCTAGTTTGGAGGACAAGGTCAATGAATCTGCATCCCCCCTCTCTGCCCACACAAACCCCTAAACAAGCATAGCTCGTCCCCGCCACCAAACCACCACCTGAACATGAATACTAACTCCACTTTAGACAGGCCAGGAGGCTGAAAAAAGAGGCAGTTGAAAGAGAGCAGCCACACAAGGGGATTCCTCATTCTGTGATCCTCCTCAGTCTTGTCACCTCAGTTCACACACTGAGCCTCCCACTCTTCACAGTAAAGAATGCAGACCGTCATCTTCGCCATTAACACAAAGTTGCCGTTTCTTCCAGCAGCCATACGTCACAGAAAACCACAACCTAGTCCCGAGGATATAACTGGAAACAAGTGAAGTGGAACTATACAGGTGTGCTGAAGAGGCGGTTGGGAATAATGTACTCATCACCTCATTAAGGGAGACATGACATCCCCTCTGCAGACTTGTTATTACTCTATTCTAAATAAAATATCCTATTTGTTGTTAAAGTCAATGAGGAGCCACGACTGAAATATCATGCAATTTCACTACATCTCACACCTACTATGTATAACTGTGATGTGGATGAAACAACCTAGTTGTTCATATGGCTGATGGACAACTGAAGTGTATGAAAAGGAATGAGACCATACATTGAACAGTCACATGCTCCAAACTTGTCAAGCAAGTCATTTCATGACATTTCACAAAATACAGTCTAATTGACATATGCATGTGTGGCACAATAACAGAAATCCTGGAGCAATAGTATATGCTTAGCATAGTAATATGACTGCAAGTCTAGTACCACTGCCATTAATCTCCATGTCAACATAGTTACAGTTGACTTCATGGGTGTGCCTTATCTGACAGTTATGGTATGCTACTTTGAATAGTGCAAGTAGACCTCTTTTACATGTGTATAAAATGGCAGTTTGAGCATAAAGGTGGTGAAAGAGAGGACAAAGGAGGTACTTGTGAAGACAAAGGAGATTAAAAATAGAAATGCATTTATTTTAATTAGCTCCGTAGAGTTTCATTCCTTTTTCCCCCCACTCTTTGCTAGGAACTGCCACCTCCACCCCTCCCTCCCCTTTCCCTCTCGACGTCCCCCCCACCCCCAAGGCTGCTGGCATGCTTTCAGTCCTCTACACATGGGCCTGTGATTTGTCTAATTTGCACAAACGCCCAGCAAGGCTCACACCTGTTGCCTCAGCAATGCCTTGCAGTGGCGGGGTGCTCAACAGGCTGACGAACGCCTCTGGATAATCCATTCTTCTCACAATGGCAACGGCTGGTCCTGCTGCCACAGCCGCCGCCACTGCTCTCCACCGGTGCGGGACAAGGGCATTTTTCTCCTGCCGAGTTTCTCATATCCGCCACAGCTCTGATGCCTCATTACTGGGGCAATTCATAAATATTGTCTCCTGTGTTCCCACTCGCAGGGGCTCTCAGCTTCCAGAGAGATTTATTAACCTCTTTTCATGGCCCAGCTATTGTTTTTTTTTTTTTTTTCTCCCCTCTCTCTCTCTCACCCCCACTCACCCTCAAACCACTATCCCTTCATCATATCCTTTCCTCTCATTTTTTTCGCTCCATGCAAACACTCGCACCTTCTCCCTCTCTCGCTTGAATTTTTCTTCCAAATATCCACTCAAACTAAAAGCAGCTTGCTTCAAAGGGCGCGGGAAGGGTGGTGGCGGGGTGTATTGCTCTGCCACACCAGCGGGAACATATTTGGTCCATTTAGAGTTGAAATGGGGCCAAAGGGGCCAATGGGGGTGACACAGACACGGTGCTCTGGAGGAGAAACGTGATCCCCTGCTCGATTGTGGAGAGTTTATGTAACGAGCGATGACAAAGTGCTTTATGACTTGCGTGGTAGTGCGGCCACCAAGGCCTGCCCAGGCCTTATATGGGCAAGAGCCTGGTGACCTTGGCCTCAAAAAACTCTCACGTTCTCACCTCAGAGAGAGATGTCAGCAGGTCTACTGTCTGCCCTAGACGGCAAAGCGAGCACCTTTCACTTCAACATAAAATAGAACAAAAACTGTCTATAGCGAAGGAGACATCTGGTTAGACAGGCATAGTTAATGTTTGACGTGACTTTCCTGTCGCTTTGCATTTTCCCTGCTGTGCCCGATCATATCTATGGGTGTCCCCGTAAGGGGAGTACAGGAAACACTGAGGTGCTCCACACAGACATCAAGACACAAACTTCTGCCAAGCGAACTCTACATACCCAGGTCCTTATCTCCATACGGAATAGGGAAACAGAACTTCTGCATCTCATTCTGCCAGTCATCCCTGCCCTTTCCTATGCAAAGGCACTCAGACATGAGGAAACAGGCTTTCACTGAGTCTGGGCCATCACTGCTGCAAAATGTGCTTCCTCCAGAACCAGAGGGTAAGTATTACTAAGGAACAGCCGGCCCTTAAAGGCTGGGTCCAGTCAACAAAGGCCAGTGACTAGTCAGGGATGTCTAAGAAAAGGATAGCTGCCCTGGACATTGATCCGAGCGAGACTCTCAGCCTGCTGAGTGCTCAGTTCAGGACGCACTATGAAGCTCCCTCTCAGCCCCCGACAGCGTCAATACGGCAAGGCGCTATCGAGTGCTCCCCTGTTTAGCGCGACAATTGATGAGGTTAAAGCAGCCCCCGGCTCCCGGAAAAAGCACGGCACCGTGGCAAAAAACGGCCTTCCCACACCTTCACAATCTCAGCACAGCCATGGAAATTAAGCTTCCCCTCTTACGGGCTCACTTGATCTCTATTTGCCTCCCTATACAGCTCTCACTCACTGACAACACCCCCGCCAATCTCCCTCTCTCTCTCTCATCTCTTCCTGGTGGTTAATTGCTACGGTCCTTTGGAGATGGTCTGGCCCAGATCACTGACTGACTGACTGCCTGGATGGCTGCTGCGGCTGGGGCAGGGGCAGGGGCAGGGGATGGCCTACCTCCTTAAAATGGAGATAAGAATTAGAGATTAGGCCAGACAAGGCTTTCTGGGCAAGAGTGCACTGCTGGTCCCACAAGACACTAAATGATGTACAAGTGCATTTATTACAGCTGGGCCTATAAATCTCAGCTTGGCCTGAACTCCAGGGAGAGGTTAATGGATTACAAAGGGATGCGGTATCGAACCTTCAAGAAGTTTATACACCCCATCAATATGTGCAACGCTATTGATCACTTGGACCTTGACAGACAAATTAAATTCATAAACTTGATAATGCACTGGAATATTCGGACTGCTTACTACAGGGGAATGGTGTTTTTTTTTTAAGAATGCTGTTTTAGGATCAAGGTTTATCGATTTAAATTCTCTTAATAGAGATCCCCCTGAAAAAAGCCACCAGGAGTGCTGATCTGGGGTAAAAAATTTTGCGCACTGAGGCGACAAAGTCGCTGTTAAAAGACGCCCAGTGAATGGGCCCTCTAAACACGAGTCAATTCTGCTATCTATGAACATCTTGTTTTCGCAGCACTGTTGCTAAATGACGTACATTATTTTAGACCTGTTTTTTCTCTCCCTGAATAAATATTCAGACATTAAAAATTCATGCATACTAATGCACAGAGCAAGATGATGGCATTTTTTTTGTTACACTAGGTTGCATATGAGTGCATAAATGCAAGCCATATGATGCTTACTCACACACCGCATACACACACACACACACACACGCACATGTGTTGTATACTGTGCACAACATAATGGGTTATTGTGCACAAAAAAATGACAAATTGACAAACACACTGTTGTGCTTTCTGTTGAATTTATTTACATGTTTTCTGATATTTCGTAATTGCAGCAAACATCAGCTGGGTACATTTTCTTGATAATGAACAGTGGCCAAATAGGCAATTTTAAGGGCGCCATTACAACGCATACAAGGTCTCACCCTTACGACTCGAGAACAGACACAGACACATACACACACACACACACAACCACACACACAACCGACCAAGCAAATGCATACGCACAGTGACAAATACACATGCACACACACACACCCATCTCACTCACTCACTGACATTCACATACACATGCTACACACACACACACACACTCAAACACAAACACACAGTTCTGGCCGTCCCCCTCCAGTCGGAGGTAAGAGTGATGGCTGGATCTTTACACCCCTCTCGAGTCATCATGGTCCCCCCCCCACCTAAGTCTCAGTCAAAATGATTTACCTTGGTTGCTTCATAATCTTTTACTATTTCGGATCAATAACAATCCATTAGAAAATTAAAACAACTTTCCCTGGCATTACTGTATGTCGTGAGCGTGCATGGCTTTATCCTCGTCACCGTGACAATGGGTCTGCTCTGATTAAAGAGAGGCTGGGGAAGAGAGGTGGCTCCATGCCTTTTCACCGGAGGAGAGAAAGAGAGAGGGATAGAGAGATGCAAAGAGAGGAAGAGAGAGACTGTGTGGGATGAGGCTTCACCTGCATCTGTCCTAATCGTGTTATTTTGAAGGCCATTTGTTAAAAGTGAAAATGCCACAACAGGGCCTGAACGCTAATTCTTACTTGTGGAGCCCTCTCTCTCTCTCACTCCAACCTTCCTCTCCTTCACTCTTTACCTCTTTTTCTTTCCCTTCATCATCTGCTGAGGGATAGGGGGGGTGTAATTGGGTTAGTTAACTATTCATACGTTAGCCTTCATTTACATCAGCCAAACCCACCCAAACCCACCCGAGCCCACACCCCACACACACCCCACGCCCCCAGATGCCCACCCCTCCTGTGCCTCTTCACCAAGCCCCAAATCTGAGTGCCGGAGAAGGCAGAACTGTCAGTCCTGCCACAGCAAACATCCATTGTTTTACACGGTTTAATTACGAAACCCCAGCACTGTTTCATGTTAAGATTATTCACTGTGGGAGGGCCCATATAATTTGGACTGGAGGGTTTGTCGTGTAATATAATATCATATAACAGGCTTTCGGTATTAGATTTCCGATTTGAGCCTCCTTGACATTTCAAGCTGCATGAGCTAATACATCTGTTATTTGTTGATCATTTGATTATTAACAGACTTCATAAACCAAATCAGCCCGCCCTGCTGGAGACCGCCGGGGTGCAGGGGAGAAGCCAGCCTCAGCTCTCCTCAGCCCTGTGTGTGGAGAGAGGGAGAGAGAAAAAGAGAGAGAGAGAGAGAGAGGAGCCCATAAAAAATAGCATTTATCTTCGCCCTGCTCCCACAGTGAGTGTGTGTGCACGCTCCAATACTGGGGGCACACACACACACAGACATACACAAGAACACACACACACACACACACACGGTTAACATGCCCCCATCACCCCCCTTTGAGTCAAACAATAACACAAAGGGAAAACAACAAAAAAATCTCTCAGGAATCGCCTGCTGGAACATTATTTGTGATGTCTACAAAAAGCTGAAAAATGCCTATTGTATTACAGACATTACAGACAGCTCACTGCAGACGCATGATCCAGGTGTCCAACAATACGTGATAATGTCCTATTTCACTGCTAAACGTACAGGGAAAAAAACCCCAAAACGAACAAATTGGGCTCTATGCCTTTTCTCAGCGCAAAGTGAAATGTACATTTAATCTTTGGTGTCCATCTATTGTCTATGTAAAGCCCATTTAGCCTGTGTTAAACATTACAGTTTGTTTTACTAGCAGAGTATAATTGGTACATTTAGAGTAAACAGTATTAGTAGTTTCACATCATAAGGTGAGACGAGAGGGTAAGCAGGTGCATGTAGAGAGCGATCAGCGAGTAGCCCTGAAACATACCCCCAAAACAAAACAAACAAACAAACAAACAAACAAACAAACCAAACCAAAGCAAATAAAGCGAAGGATCTAACCGTTGAACTGAACCACAGTTTTTTTTTTCTTTCTCTCCAGTCTATTGGTCTCTCATTCATACTGTGGGCTGAATTCCACAGTGTACATGTCTTGCCCAGACTTGCAATAAACTTTGTGCTGTAACAGCATGAAGTTTAAAAAAAAAAAAAAAGAAGAGTAAAAAAAGGACTTCAAAATAAAAGTCAAGAGAGGATGTCGAGCCAAGAAGGACTGCTAAGAAGGACGGAAGGCGTGAATGGTCTACACTGCTCTCACTCCTCCCACACACTGCGGCATGCTGGGGTTGAGTGTGTGAGGAGGACAAGGGTAGGCCAGTCTGAGACACACAACGCGCGCACAGAAAGTGGTGCAAACAAAAGGTTGAGGTTTGTCTTTAAATGCAAGTAACAATGTACATGTGTGTATTTGTGTCTGTGTGCATAATTGTGTTTGTGTGTGTGTGTGTGTGTGTAATTGTGTATGTGTGTGTAATTGTGTTTGTGTGTGTGTGTTTGTGTTCTAATCCACCTCGCTCTCGTTGCTGGCTCCTTCTGGACGCCTCAGCTTGTCCACCTGCTCGTGGAACTGTCCGTCCCCTCCCCTCCTGTCCTCCGTTTGGACGCTCAGGCGTTCCTCCTCGTCCGCCCGAGTCACGTCATCATCGTCCTCTTCCTCGTCTTCGTCGTCATCCTCGTCATCTTCCTCCTCCACCTCCTCCCTCTTCTCCTCCTCGCCCTGGACTTCCATGCGGACTTGGTCCTTCAGGTCCAGTGGCAGCATGGCGCCCAAGCCAGGCTCCCCATTCAGGATGTGTGAGCCTGACGGGGTGGCCTGGGCACTGTGAGGGTCCTTGACCGGCGAGGAGCCGGCTGACTCGTTGCTGACTGGGGAGATGTCGCTGCTGCTGTTGGTGTGGTTGACCGACGGCGGGTTGGACATGGAGGCTGGCTTCAGTGGAATCTGCCAGGAAGGGATCTTGGGAACAGAGGGCGATGCTGGGAACTGTCTCCTGGGGAAAGAGGAAGATGGAGATGGAGAAGATTTTGTTCTTAAACCCACTTACACAGTTTTCAAAAAGAGGTGTATTTACCAATATAGGTTTTTAAATGGAACCTTAAGAACAATTTAAAGAGCATATTGGTGAATGGTGAAGGCCCAGTGTTCCTTGAGTGGAACATTCCTTTGTTTGGGGGAGGACTACAAAAACATGTGTTTTGACGTTTTAAGCGTCAGACCTTAGTAATCATTCCACATACCGGTATGCACCTTCAAAGTCAGTTCATAGATAAAACGAAACCTCTAATGTAAGCGGCTACACTGTATCAGTAGGTCACAGAATTCCACTGAAACTCACAAAAAAATGTAAGTTTTACTTTGAAAGTGGTAACTTGCCAATGATGTCAAAAACATCTCAAACTATGTTAGAACAAAGCTACTTTTAATGAGTAATAATACTTGAGTATTACCTCACTTAAAGGAGAAATCTGCTGTGAAGCAATCCATAGCCCTGTCATACGAGGTCACTGAGTGCTGTTGACCAGAAAAATAACAAGAAAATTTGATACAACATAGACGAAATAGCATTTTGGCAGATAACATCAACTAAATGGGGCACAAAAACTCATTTTTTTTCTATGCCCCATTCTGTTAATGTTCTGCTGGTTCGCTATTCGGTTGTATCATGTGTTCTGGTTCTTTCACCTACAGACAGCATTCAGTGGCCTCGAACAACAGGGCTATTGATTGACTCACACTGGATTTCTCCTTTAAATGCTATAAATAGGTCTTTGCTCTATCAGCGTCAAACATTCATAATCACTGGAGACAGGAAGATCAGGGAAACAAAAACCGCTGTATTACCAGCTCTTGAT
Source organism: Tenualosa thibaudeaui (assembly GCA_027481765.1). Lineage (NCBI taxonomy): Eukaryota > Metazoa > Chordata > Actinopteri > Clupeiformes > Clupeidae > Tenualosa > Tenualosa thibaudeaui. The sequence goes on from JAIFZK010000005.1 coordinate 19,434,681, forward strand.
CAATATGGCAACTGATGAAACAACAGCTGACCCAAGACATTTGCCTTATACCAGAAGAGGGGCAAGTTAAAAGGGCAACTGCTTGGTTTAGATCTAAAGACGACAGTGGTTAATTATCAAATCTTAAAAAAATGATAGGAATCAAGACTATCCAGAAGTATGAAGCGCAACCTGATGGTGTAAAAAAAAAACCTCCAACTCCAACTCCAACTTATAGTCATTCTTTGTGCGCACAGACTTCTGGAATTGTCTCATCTCCTTTTTAAGCAGACCTTTTAAGAAATTTCTCCCATGCTGTTGGCAATTAGAAGGGAATACACCAGATGTCCCACACACCTGGCGAAGATGTGAAAGAAGCCGAAGCAAGTCTTCAACAAAGTTAACATTCCTCTTTAAAAGAGATCAGTTGCTAGATAGCAGTGCTTTTAATATGAACAGGCCTTAAAACAGCTCCGATAACAGATGGTGCGTCTTTGTCTGCATCTCAGTATTTCACCCCTTTATAAATATACTATTAGACAAATAACAACACCATTTACACAGCCAAATACAAATTTAGAAGATGCGAAAGAGAAAAGTGCACCAAATGGAGCGCTATTATCAGTTTTTTTTTCCAGACGTATACAACTACTTAGATCTTAATTTGCATGACATACATAATCAAATGAATATTAATGACAGTGAGAGAAAATGTGTTTTCTGGCAGTCTGGGGAGACCTGTTGGATGTAGAGCAGGGCTCATTAGCCAGTAATGGGCCGGTTCCACTGACATGCCCTGCTAAAGGGGAAAATATGACAGCTTCAGATCAAAATGTTTCAAACGCAGTTATCTGCTAAAACATCCATGCAGTATATAAACAGCCCAAGCTTGAGTGTGCGCCCAAGATGGAAGCCACATGACTTCCTCTAGTCAAGTTCCCGACAATGCAAATCCCCCACTGTAGACATCACCAAATATTCTGTGCAAAGCCTCTGGTTTCGGGGGCTCTGATCCTCGCTCAGTACAGGCTGCATAGACTGTGGATTGCTGAGGGGGGCCTCGTACCTGCTCAGTAGAAGGCCTTTGAGGGAAACAATCTCAGCTTTCAGTTCACTAATGGTCTGGGACTCCAGCATGCGGTTGGTGGTGGAGGAGGCCTGTAGAGAGAGGGGGGGACAGAGAGAGAGAGAGAGAGAAGGAGAAAGGGAAAGAGAGAGAAACAGAAAGAAGCATAATATGGAAAGAGAAAGAGAAGGAGAGAGAGGAAGAGACAGAAAAAAGAAAGATGAGATCATCAAACAAACCAACAGTCTCCTCTCACTGAAAACCTTAGTTGTAGTCCTGAGTTAACACTACATGGAAATATGATTTCACAATCACCACCATGGCGGAAAGGAACAGCAGACACCTAGAGGGGGAATATAAATCAGACATGGGGACTCATGACGTGGGGAGCATGTCACTGGGTTGATGTACGACTATGACAAAATGCTCCAATATGGAATACAGTCCTGCCTTCACTGCTTAATGCTTGCACGCGAATGGCAAAAGTTGATGCAACAATGCAAAAGCAGAGGAACCACAATGCGCGCACACAGAGAGAGAGAGAGAGAGAGACAGAGAGAGAGACAGATACAGACACACACAAATAAAGACTATTTTCCCCCAAACACTCACAGCTCGTGGCAAGTTCACGGTCATGGAAAAAACAGGCACAATACAATTGAGGCTTTCAGCTCGGTTTTCTGACATGCAAGATCCTCCCATAAAAAAAAAAAAAAAACTAAAAGAGGAAAAAAAAACTGGGAATATAATCATTGCGTTTTTACATATTTTTCCATATTTCCGACTGCTGATTTGAGCAGGACAGGGGCGATTGATAAGAGGTCTACCTCACAACAATGGAGGCATTCATTTGGCACCTGAGACTAAAAAGGAGGGGGGTTATTAAAAGGGAACGTTATCACATAGCGTCTGGCGTCTGAATTGCCAAAGGGGAGTGATGGCCAACTGAAGTAGCTTCCAAACATTTGAATGGCAAATTACCTTCAAAAATCCATCCATCCATTTTCCCCTTTCTTCACTGTATTTTGTAAGGACCTGCTTAATGAGGTCATCGTACCATGACAGGTGGCTTTAAGACCAAGAAAAAGAAAAAAGAAAAAAAGATGATGATTTAAAAAAAACAAAACAAAACAAAACAAAAAAACCTGTCTAGTCCTTGAGCTTGCTGGAGTGAAGCTGTTTAAGTGCATTTTTTCACAAGGCTGTCTCTTTCTTTCAACTGTCTGTTCACAGCCAGGGAGCGTGCACAGCGGCACTTGTACATTTTGGAGAGCTCACTATTTTTAATTTGTCGGCTGCGCCCAAGTGAGAGAGAGAGAGAGAGAGAGAGAGAGAGAGAGAGAGAGAGAGAGAGAGAGAGAGAGAGAGAGCTGCAGACAAATGTTTGCCAGGATTATGGTGGAAGGCTCTTGAGCTTGGTCCCAAGATCATGGCGGGAGTGTAAGTAGACCAACAACAACCCACTGGGGTACCTGATGCTTTGAACCGTCCACATACAAACAAACAGGCCCCCTCCACACCTCCTCCACTACCCCACCCTAACCCCAGTGTTCTTCTCCACAAGGCATCTAGGGAGATGCCAAAGCAGTGAAGAAGGAGGGGGAGAGACTAAAAGAATGGGACTGGGAGAAAGAAAAATAAAAGTGTAATTAAGAAACCGAGGCTCACTAGAGGCAGCTAGTTAGGAACCACAGACCCCCTATTGAGTGGAAGGGTGAGCTGTGGAGGGAAAGCAGGGAGGTAACTTAGACTCTTGTGTATGTAATTTAATCTAAAGGAAATTAATTGAATCACATCTGAAAGAGATCAGGCTCATTTACAGTGGAAAGAGGGAGCTTTGGAGTACGGTGGGGGGGGGGGGGGGGGGTGTAGCGTGTGTGCATGGGGAGGGGAGTGAAAGAGGTTGAAGTTTCACTCTCCTATCGGCTACTAAACCCCTTTTGATAAGTTCCTTTGTGTGAGAGTGTTGGGAGGGTGTGTGTGTTGGGAGGGTGCTCTCTTTCCTAGGCCCATCTGATCTAACCTGTGTGCATTAGGCCTGATGAAGACACTCTTATTGCAGGCTTCCCCTCATTAAAGCTTCCTTAATCCCCCCCACTCCCTACGGCCCCCGCATAATACGGCTGGAATGGGCTTTTTCCACCCCGCACCTTTGAAGGAAAAAATAATAATAATAATTGCTTTAGCGGCAGTGGCTTACACTTCCCGAACATAAAATCAAAATAAGAAAAGTGGGGGGAAAAAAGACCTTAGATATTAGACTGGGATGTAGAGTGTATCGCTCCCCTGTTTCCACTGCCACTTTCTCAGGTTTTCTCCCTGTGCTGTCAGTCGCAATCATGCAAACACATGTTAGGCCAACAGCTATTAAAGGCCCGGTTTAAACCTTAGCCTGGGTGCTAACAGGAGTGTTCATCCGCTTGACTGCGTCTACGGGTTTGTGTGACTGGAGGTGGGAGAGGAAGGTGGGGAGGGAGGGGTGCGTACGGAAGAGGTCAATGGCGTTTGCGTCCTACTCACGGCTCCTGCCTAACCTGGTAATTACTAAAGGAGGCGGAGGATGGCTCTGCAGCACGAGAGTGTAATACAAACATGCACGGGGCCTCCGGCACGGGGCCCGGAGACAAGCCCCGATACCGAATACATTAAAGGCTTCCAGTGCCCGTAGACCATTAGTGCGCCGATAATATCTTAACAAGCAGGAATTTAAAAACGTCTGAATGCAAATTAATTCAGTTAGGCGGGCTGAAAATATTCCCCACCACTTGTAAGAGGAAAAAAAAAGGGAACATGTATATTTATGGTGGAATCGGCTTCAAAATAAATCCCCTGGGAGGGTTTTGAGTGAAAACACTAGAACAATTTATTTCAGTCTATTTATTCACCATCCCAGTGGCGAAGGCCTCCCGCTACAAATTGAACAGTTCCTAATCTTTCATGTGCAGCCGCTAATGGAGAGAACCATCACTGAATTTAACCAGCAGAGCAATTAAAGCAAACGAGTAGAGATCTGTGAAGGGGAGGGGAAAAAAACCCCAGAAATGAACACTTTTTCTTTGCATGTATAACATCCTGATATAAATTCATTTAGCCAGAACGACTGAAAACACACTCTGCCTTCGGGAATTAACATTAACAAGTGATCGTGAAACAGGGAATTCCGCTGGGCGAAGATTAGATGCTAACGCGAGATGTGACACAGCACAGAGCCCATGCAATAAGAGCCCGCCAGGCATGTAACCGTCTCGCCACCGCGACCCGGGTGCGTTTCACCACAGCAAACCCAATGTGTTTATATCAGTACCGCCTTGCAACATACCCAAGGAACACACTGTAATTCGGCGGTTTGGGACTATAAGAAATGTTTACTTAGCTGCCGAGGAAACAGAAGTTGCCATGTGTTTTGGGTTAAAGGCACATTTCTGTGTTACGGGCTTTAATTGCCCAGAGCAACGTGCTTCAGCACTGTGAGGAGGAGGGGGGTGGTGTGGAGGGGGAAAAAAAACAGTAAGCCAGAACAGAGAGAGAGAGAAAGGGGAAACGGCAACTGAAAATGATAACTAGCTCAGCGGCTCAACATGTGTTTTTAATCGGTCGCCCTGGACCTGAAAACAATTTTCCAATTTCCCATATGGCTTGAGACAACAGAGGCCGGCATCTCACAGAAAATTTAAGATCAACACTATGGCCATAAAGCAGAGTTTATGATTTGTTTAATGGGTGTTTTGATGTGAAATATACTTTTTATAAACTAGTGCCGTCCAACAAGGCACTCATGGTAAATGAGAGGGACACACTTTAATTCAATTTCTTTTTTGACTGTTTTTGTTGTTTACACCCCTTCGTTGACTTTGAAGGGAGGCGATAGTGGAACTGAAGTTAGTTGGTGAAACTAAAGTGTATTCAACAATAGACGGCTGCATTAGAGGCCGGCCTTGTTCACTGATGCGGTGCAAGCTTTTTGCCGAGTCAGGGACTACGGATAAAGGGACATAGGGAAAGAGACTAAGGAGGAGGCGCTGAATGGTGAGTCGGCAGTTTTGATAAACTTCAGAGGGAACAGAAAAGACAGGAAAAAAACGGGTGGGGGGAAAGGATTCATATTTTTCTCCTGCAACTGCGTTTGAAGGCAGATGTGTTCGCATATGCTTTCCTGCCGGATCCAGATGCTACATTCAAACACCCATGTGCTTAACAAGCTGTGGACATAAAACATTATCTTAGCTGCAATTCAAAAGCCCCCCCCTACCCTTTACCGTTTTGCTGGAAACGGTTACAATACCATTTTTGCCTCAGATGCCTCAGAACGCATTTTAAGACAGGGATTTAAAAAGGTAGTGAAGCACATGTGGTCATGATGAGAACTGCAAGGTAATGAACATGTAAATGGCTGAACAAGAGAAACAGTTGCAAGAGAGAAACACGATGTATTACCATGGACACAGATGCTGGTACAACACAAACGTCTATTCTGGGACACAACTTTTTAGAATTAGATTCTCTCTCATGTCATTTGAAAATTCCAGTCCCAACACATATCGTGCAGTGATGTTTCCCTGATCAGTTGACATTCCATTTGTATATTGAGCCAATCCCTCCAGTTGTACCAGAATTCAAAACTGAATTCAAAACTTTTAAGCAGAATTCAAAAAGGTTAAATTAACCTAGTAAAAAAAAGCATGGCACAATTTAATGAGTCAGTTCCCTTGATTACTGCCAAAGTGCCCAATTTACTGAGAAAACGAACAGTGGACACCGCCAATGGCTCTGCTAGGACAGTTAAGACAGCTCTGAGGTCTGACAAGTCAAATTGATGGCTGCAATAGACCCAGAGGAAGCATAAGATGGGGAGTCTCTAACCTCTGCAGCTTTAAGACACACAGCCGTCGATATGAGAGATTAGACGTGCGGTTTCTCTGAGAGGCGCGTTTGCCAGAGGCCCTCAGATGAAGGCTGCCAGGCAGGAAACACTGGCCTCAAAGAGCCTCCTAAGGACAAGCCCGCTGGCGGGCGGCTCGAGCTTGGGCTCGTTGCTAGATGGGAAAGCCTGGCGGCTTGTAGGCCAGCAAACCACACCTGCATAGTCCTTACTCCCGTCCCTGCCAACACACAGAATGTATGTCGGTGGGAATGTTTTCTGCGTACAGTACCAGAATAGGTACTAACACAACTTGGAGAGTTGGGTTTTTAACACTAGTGTTGTTGTTGATGTTGGGACTTCTCAAAGTTCCTTAGTTTGACTCAGAGAAAGAGAAAGAGAAAGAGAGAGAGAGAATGAGAGAGAAAATATAAGAAGGTAGAGTTCAAGAAGAAGCAAATATGAGATTCCCTCCAGCCATGTCATTAATCATAAATCTCCTTTCACACGGTGGAGTTCTCAAAGAAAAGAAAGACAGCAGTTGCCCGATGGAACATGATGCCTTTCGAGAACATTTCTGATTACCACCGCAAGAGGAATGTGAGAGATTCATCGTCGGGTTCTTTCTCATCTCAAAAGAACACCACACATGACTTCAACCTCACTTGTTTTTCGAACTGAGAAAAACAACAGTGATTCTGGTCATGAGAATGGAATGCATGTGAAAGAAAGGAATGTCTCATTTTTGGTTCTGTGGAGATAAATACTTGTGAGACAGCGCCAGTGTCAAGTCAGGGACAGCCAACCGAAAACATGCAGATGTGTCAACTAAAAAGGCGCAGATAAAAATCTACCTGAGCAAAGCAATACTGTTTTTCAACCAGGCATCTCAGTTTTACAGACTAGACCTGTGACCTATTTACTTGGCGTCAGTCAGAATGTTGAAGTCTGGACTAGGCGTATTTACACAAAAATGTTCTATGAACACACTGCAATAAATTGCTGACTAAGGAGACTTTGCTGATCAAACTCCTCTCACACCAGTGGGCCACATTACAAAAGAAGAAATTTATTTGGTTTACCTCCTTAGCTTTGCAAATTGTTTGAAATGGCCGTACAGTGTTGTACAATGAGAGCGAGTGTATAATTAAGTGGGAGGGGCGTGGGTACCTGAGAGGTGGCCAGCTCATTAGACAGCTCCTGGATCTTCTGCTGTTGCTGCACCAGCAGCTCCTGCACCGAGGCCAGGGTCACCTGCAGCTGGGTGACTGAACATACACGAACATACACACACACACACACACACACACACACACACACACACACACACACACACACACACAGTGACAGCCAAGGATAACAATGTTAATATAAGGGACCATATTAAAAAAAAAAAAAGGATTTCCAAACAAACAAGGTTGAGAGGCAGCTTTGTGCTCGTCTTGGACAAAAAGCATGATGAATGAACACACACCACTGATGAACAGAATCATTATGGCAGCTGCGCCCCGTGTCAACAGCAATCTCAACATGACGACTCCCCACCCCATGTTTTCGCCACAGTTATTCAGGTTTTCAAAAAGCACATTTTTTTTCCAATTACCTGCAGCTCCAGCTAACTTCTGTGATTTGATTTGCACCTCTGTCAGTAATGTAATGGATACGTACACAGGGAGCCGAACAGAGATTAATCACTACTGTCTGATCTTCTATTAAATCACAGTCTATAAAGCTCCATTAGCTGTCTAAACATGGGTTTCAGATGCACCTCCAATGCTTCAAACAACCAACAAGGCAGAAAAAAATATACGACTCCTTCTTATTTGGGGCGGAAGGAGGGGAGCCCAGACTGAACGGTCTTGCTAATCTCAATAAATGCGGTCTATCCGTTTTTGTTTTTCTTTTCACCGACTCCGCTTCCACTTTGAAGATTGAATTATATGTTTAAGGGGTTGGGTATGGCACTGCAAAGCTTGGAGTGGAACAGAAGGCAGTGAGATGGGGAAAGAAACTGGGGCTGTCGGTGGGGGTGGGTGTATCGTTTCAGATCACGCGGGGAGACTGTGGCTGGCTGGCTGGCTGGCTTTGCCCCCCATCCGCCTGCCGCCGCTACTGCTGTTTCCAGTCACACGTGCATTCCCAAACAATGCATTAGGTCTCCCCCACTGATTATGTTACAGAAAACCAATAAAAGGTGCCTATAAATCATGCTTGGTAAAAAAAAAAAAAAAAAGTGTTACGTCTAATTGGATTAGTATCAACAGATATTAGAGCTGTCGACTGTTGGCTTTGCAAACACTCGCCTACTGGCACGCCCATCAACCCCTACAACACCCCCCCCTCCCCACCTCCCCCCTACACACAAACACACACACGCGCGCACACACACACACTCGCACACTACCAGGGGGGCTGTTTAGAGAAAATGAGATCTCTCAAACACAATGGTAACACATATGACGAGCATTATATGCTCTCCTGCTGCAGACACCTCGTGTCCACAGCTCTTCCAGAGCCCCGTAACAGCTGTTGGGGAGGCAGGAAGGCTTGAGCTGCTGAGAGGGCGGATGGAGGACAGGGAGGCGGACTCTGGCTATGAGTACGTGACACAGGGGATAGAAGAACGTGGGGTCAGAGGCAGCAAAGATTCTAGAGCAAAATGGAGCACTCTAGAGCCTCATCTCTAGAGATTCTAGAGCCATTGTCGAACCAAAGGGTTTCAGGATTGAAGGGTTTAAGGAGTTGTTATATTGAAATATTCTATTCTTTACATTAAAAAAGAGAGCATGAAATGAACCACAGCAGTAGGCAAGACGGTCAAACAGCATCTGGTTTGGTGTCTGGTTCAAGACTGAGTGTTACTTAAAGTGAAAAAAGCAAAAAAAAAAAAGAAAAGGGTTCTCAGGAGTCAGGATAAGTATTCAAACACTCAATGTGAGTGACAGACACTGCCTGGCCCCTGGCCGCAGTTGAAACAAACGCTCTCTTTGTAGGAGCACAGGAGGCAGAGGGTGAATTTGAGATGCTGCGTGAGTGGCCTCTCCAGCTGCTGTGCAAAGGCAGACCATGTGTGTGTGTCTGTGTGTGTGTGTGTGTGTGTGTGTGTGTGTGTGTGTGTCTGTGTGTGTGTCTGTGTGTGTGTCTGTGTGTGTGTGTGTGTTCAGTAAATTATTCAGTAAATACCACCACATAATGTACACTACATATGTCCGGACCCTGTGTCTGTCTTTAATGGCCAGCTGGTCACCAATATGCTCCTCTGGGCCGACAAAAGGGGGCCCGGAACAGCCGCCACAATTCCATCACGGCCCTGTTTGCGTCGCTGAAGGCCTTCCAAGATCCATTCATTAGCTGTCTGTGTATGTGTGTGCGTGCGTGCGTAGCTGGGGGTGGGAGTGAGAGGGAAGAGACCATAATGGGAGTCAAAGCCCACTCAGAGCAGTCCGCAGCATTTCAAAGGGATACATCACTTTGGTGCGTTAGGTGGCGGAGAAACACATGAACTTTAACAAGGGGCTTGGGCAGAGCCAGTCCATGACTATTACTCACATAGTGAGGAGTGGAAAGGAAAGGAGAGGAGAGGAGGGTGTGTATGTGGGGGGGAGGGGGCTCTCACTGTAATTGCAACCCTCTCCCCAACTGCTAACTGTAACAGTCATTAACTACAATAGCAACCTCGGCTAGTGCAGCCACAGCAAATTATATCAGCAGAATGACGGACTGACTGGGGCACAGTAGGGCTTTTTTTCAAACAGGAAATTCACACACGGGAGTGACAGGTTTTTCTTAGGGCAAGTCTGAGGTGTGTGTGTGTGTGTGTGTGTGTGTGTGTGTGTGTGTGTGTTTGGGCAGAGACTTACACAAGACAAACAAGTTAGATTCATCAAAAGGGACCAAAGAGGGACAAAGGGAGGGAAGCATATTCACTTTTTTTGCATACGTGAAACACAAACAAAATGACAATGACTCAGAGTCTCATTTGTTAATCAGATAGTGAGAGGCCACACAGCGAGCCTCGCACGCCATGCGGCTCACTCTCTCATTCATACACAAACACACACAGCAATACAAGGATACACACACAAACACAGACAGATACACACTGATTACACACAAACACATACAGACACCCACATACAGACACCCTCCCATTCATACACACACCCACTCTCTCTCTCTCTCATACACACATACACACACACACACCAAAAGCATTGCACAACAGACCTGCAAGATTAGATTCAAATAGCGAAGATACTGAAATGGCACTTTATCTTCAGCCACTCTGAAACTCATCCCCCCCTAAACCACCCCCACCCCCACCCAACCCCCCAACCCTCACGGAATGATGATTTAAAGGTGTATTAAAACACAGCAGAATGGATGACTATGCTGGCAACTGGCAATGTCCTTTGGCAACTTAATTGTGCATTCGATTTGCTTATTTTGCAACCCAGGGCCTCGTAAAACAATGGATGTATTGTGAGCACACCAGAGAGAGCATGACGGACAACGACATTCACGGATAATACTAAGTGTTTGTTTCCCCCGGCTGGCCTGCCTTTGTGCAAAGCAACACTGTCCAATGGCTTACCTTTGTTTTTGCAAAAAAAAAAACAAATAACAAAACGAAAAACAAAAACCTGCGGGTAGCTGCAGTCAAAAGACAAGGGCTTTTCTGGTACTCCATGCAGGTCACTTCCTGTCACCACTCCATCATTTCCCAAAGAGACTTACAGTACAGTAATAAACATGAATACATCACACACAAAAGAGCAAGGCAGCTGCACTGGAAGAGTTTTGCATCTTGTGCTGGTAATCAGTTTCTGGATCACAAACAAGATGGAGAGACAGAGAGAGGCTTATCAAACTCTCGTGTCTATTGTGTTGATGATGTCCTTCTGAGCTGCTGCACAAGGCATCCTTTAAACTAAAGCGGGTTGGGGGGGTTGGGAACGCACAGCAGTGCTCCTGTCCTTTGTGGCAGCACTAACGAGACAAAGTTTCTTTGGGTGAGAAATGTCCCGCGTTCAGCTTTCATGCTTCCCGGCTTGTTTAATTACACACAAGGGCGGTGGGGGGATCGGGAGGGGGTGTCAGGGGGGGTTGAGGGTGGGGGTGGGGGGATTGCTGGCAGGGGAGGTGTGCGTCCCTCAGTCAGACGGGCTGAAATTCCTCACCTGTCCGACTGCGGCAGACACACCTGTCACCACACACACTTAATCACCAGTACAATCCTGGCCAACACGCATACGCGCCCACTAAGAGCACACACATACACAAACACGTGTGTACACACACACACACACACACACACACACACACACACACATACTTAAAAACATGTCCAACAAACACACATACACAAACACATACACACACACTTCCACGCCAGAAATTAAAATGAACTTTCTCACCATGGAGTTTAAGAGGGTGTGGGGGTGGGCTTATAAAAAAAAAGAAAAAGAAAAAGAAATGCTGTCATTTCTCTTGCCCTCATTAATATTCTGAGGTTAAGAGCTTTTCAGCGAAACGTAATTAATTGAGGCTGAGCTGACAGTAAACAACCAATTTCAAATTAAAGCAAAATGACAGCGGCGTCATTTGTAAAATGCGAGCAGATTTTGGCGACGGATAAATGAAGGAAAATGTTAAGGAGGGAGGAAGAGCGATGAAGATATTAATCTTCACCTGTCTGTGTCAGCGTGCCACTCATCGCCGCCACGTTGGCCTCCATGCGCTGCAGCTGCTTCTTGTCCTCACGGATGCCCATAATGAGGGGAAGGATGTACTTCTGCAATTAAAGACATGACACACCATTACAATTGCCACAGAAAGCAGGAGTGTGTGTGTGTGTGTGTGTGTTTGTGTGTGTGTGATGGGGGGACAATTGCCACAGAGTGTGTGTGTGTGTGTGTGTGCAGGAGTGTGTGTGTGTGTGTGTGTGTTTGTGTGTGTGTGATGTGTGATGGGGTGTGTTGTGTGTGTGTGAGGGGGGAGGTGAGTGGAAGAAGTGTGGAAGAAGTGTGTGTGTGTATATGTGTGAGTATGTGTGTGATTGGGGGGATGGGGGTGATGTGGAAGGAGTTGGTGTATGTGTGTGTGTGTGTGTGTGTGTGTGTGTGTGTGTGTGCACGTATGTGTGTGATATGTGTGTGATGGGGGGGGGGGTGTAATTTGGAAGGAGTTGGTATATGTGTGTATATGTCTGTATGTGGAGGGCGCTGGGTGTGGTGCGGTGGAAGGTTAAGGTGAAGGAGGAGGAAGAGGAGGGCAGTTTTCTCGGGAACCTCAGAGAAAAATACCATGACGACCTGACGGCCATGAGTGAGTGACCAGTGTTCCGCTGCCATTGGCACAACACAGGGCCGATGGATTTGGAACTCCAGCAGTCTGCGCTTTGAGGAGGTGGGCGGCATATTTGGAACCAATTTGCCCCAGTGGTTAAAGATGAAAGCAAAGCAAAGATGGGAAAAAAAAGAGAAAGCAAGCTTCCCATAAGATCTGTGGCTCACCGGAAAAACTGATTCAGTCTAAATGATGTATTTATTCGGAGGAATATGAGCAAGATGGCTGTGGACTGGCTGACTGAAAGTGAATGTGAGACACAGGGAAACCGCCAGAGTTTAGCTTCACTGCACAACTGTCTATCAGGTTTACTGACAAAATCTAAACCTGACAGAGAATACTGGTCATGGTGACAGCCTTACGTTTTGAACAGACTGAATGGCTAGTGTGAAACTGAATTGTGAATCTGTGTGTGTGTGTGTGTGTGTATGTGTGTGTGTGTTGTATCAGTAGTGCAACTAGTGCTGGATCACACAAATTACAATTGTGGTTTCTACTACCCATTCTCCTGGAATATAACCCATAGAGTGAAGAGGCGGCCAAGCACTGCAGATGCTGCAGGTACAGGG